>CAIGRL010086837.1:0-11973 GCA_903798325.1 Fraxinus xanthoxyloides
TTTAAAGTTAAAAAATCTTTCAAGAAAGTACAACTTAATAGAAGCAGATTTAAGAAAATATAATTCCCCCAACCTTTGCCAAAGTTCTTTAGTGGAATTAAGTTTTTCAACTTTACTCAAAACAGTGTCAGACAGATGTAAAATAATTGAATAGTATGCAAGTTTATCATATTCTTTGTTTGTGCTTATGCCAAATCTACAGGAAATTTGTCATATGTGGCTTTCAAAACTTTTTGTCGAACAAAAATACCCTTCATCTTTTGTTGCCAAATTGAAAAATCTCATTTCCCATTGAAAATTCCAATTTCGAAATATAAAGACATTTTGAAAAACAGAACGACCCAAAATGCAAAAATAGGTCACACAAAGTAATAATAAGGCTACAATATACGCCGTTCTAGATTCCCAGGATTTCGTAAGCTTCACGATCTTAGATCAAGGGAATGTTTGAATGGGTCAAGTCCAGCTACTTTGCTGCAGCTTTTGGACAATGTAGGACATTTTTTAAGTGAAGTGTTGATTTGAGTGTATGTAAGGTGAGGTTACCAATATGTTTAATTTGCAAATCATTACCTTTCCCCACAACTACTTTGCCATCTCCTTGATACGGCTCAGTCAAATGAAGATTACTAATATCAGAAGTAACATGTCGATTTCCGCAACTGTCAACATACCAGGTGTTGTCACCGTGGAAGCATTTGGAGTGTGCAACCATCACTGCCAACTATTGGGGTGGATGTCTCCCTTGATAGTTGTAATCGTAGCGAAACAATCCGATGTCATGTGATTCTTCTAGCCACAAATTTGACAGGCATATCAAACATTGGATCATTAGCCCATGCAGGTACTCGGACAATATTGTTTGGGACAACATTGCTTCCAATGTGACCAAGTTTCTGTGCAGGAATAGGAGCAAGATTGGTGTGCTGTGGTGGTTGCCTTGTTCTTTTTCCCGTTCTTTCCTCCACCAGGTTTATTTGCAATCATAGAAATTTATTATGGTCAACTTGTACACTTCGTTGTTGAGTTTCAGAAAGGCCCTCAAATGCAAAAGGCTCGGATTGAAAGTCAATAAGGGATAGAGAGTTCTCACATTGTGCAAAATAGCACTTAGGAGATGTGTAGGCAGTGCTAAGACCTCAAAAAATGTGGGAGATTGTCTTCCTCTTCAACTTACTTGTCTACAGCCTCCCATTAATCTGCAATATTTTTTGCACTTCCAATGAAGTCTGAGTAGTTTTTACCTCCTTGTTGAAAGCTTTGCAGTTGGCATTTCAATTGATTGACATTAGACGTTGAGGGAGATGCAAACCAGTTTTGCTAGAGAAAGCCATGCTAGTCGAGCAACCCTCATTCCATAGACCATAGAGAGAACGATCTTCGAGATGGTAGACTTCATCCAAACCAAGACAAACTGATATTTTATGCCGTAGGATGAAGTCAGGACTAGTTTCACGAGTGTCTTTTCCTGGAATAGGAGGTAAAAACTCTTCTGGGCACGGTTGAACACCATCCATGAAGCCGAGAAGATCGTGAATACTAAGAGCACCTTCAATTTGAGAGGAATAGTTTAAGTGAGAGGCAAGTCCCTCGAGTCTTACATAAACAAAATGCACTAAGTTATTTGGTGGAACAAAGGTTGCAGAGGAAGACGGCATAGGTTTAACGAGATCGGGCTTAAGCAAATCACGCTCTAATACCAAGAAAGCTTTTCAGAAGAAAGGTTTGGTCGATGTACCAAACCTGTTGTATAGCATATATTATATAGAAACTATGGAGAAATACAATTTGTATCTTATAGCTAGATAGATCTATACACCAAATATAAAATTTAAGCTGTATATAGAAAGATTGTAGGAAATCCTGAATTGATTTGAATTGATCAGGGAGATTGTTGGAGATTTTATTTACCATAGTTAGAATATTGTGAATTTATTAGAATTCGTTTTTCCCTATTTCATTTTCTTTCTTCTACTATAAATAGGAGTTATGTATTGTACATGAGTTACACTAAAGAAAAAGTCCAAATAATTTTCCCCTATTTTTATCTTCACTATTTTTTTTTGTTTTCATCTTCATGGTATCAGATTCATTCTAATGACAGAAACAAACTACAATAACAGAGGGTCAATGACCTCTAAATCTCTCAATAAAGAAATAGAGGCTATCCCTACCGAAATTGGAGGAATTGAAAGTTCATCATTTCATCACGAGAAAAAAATTGGACGGAAAAAACTATAGAGAATGGGCCCAATCTATCAAACTAATCATTGATGGAAAATCAAAACTTGAGTACCTGACCGGAGAGACTAAGATGCTGCCTCAACCGACACAATTCTCCTTCAAAAATGGCGATCGGAGAATTCCATGGTGACTGCTTGGCTCAACAACTCTGTGAAGCCCTCAATTGGAAAAGCATACTTGTTCCTACCTACCATAAAAGCTGTATAGGAGGCTGTGAAGGAGACGTGCTCTTATTTTGAAAATTCAACCCAAATTTTCGAAATTAAATCCGAGCTGTGGTAAACCAAGCAGGTAGAAAGGGACTGCATTATGGTAGAAAGGGACTGCATTATGGTAAGACCTCGACCTGAGTTTGGAGGAGAAGTGGAAGTACCCAGAAGGTTGTGCCTATTACTGGAACAAACTAGATAATAGAGAGTGTTTGAGTTCCTATTTAGGATCTACTAAGATTTCGACGATGTTAGGGAGTGAATTCTTGATCAGCAGCCACTACAGTCACCGCGAGAGGTCTTCACGGAAGTGGGGCAAGAAGAAAGCCAACAGAAGGTCATGTAGAATGCACCCAGTACGTTTGGGATCGAAGGCTCAAGTATGGCAATGAAAGGTGTTGGGCCTTCCAATATTGGGCCTTCAAAGTCTAAAATAGGACCATCAAACTTCCAACATGAGGTTGCAACTTATATTGGGTCCAATTACCCTAATGTTGGGCCTGGAAGTACGAGCTTATACCAAAATAGGATAGCAAAGGGTCAGACTCAAAACAAAAGGGTTGATCCTGGTTTGAACACTATCACAAGCTAGGACACAAAGAAGACACGTGTTGGATCTACACGAAAAGCCGGCTGATTGGAAACCGAGGCAAAGTAACAGAAATTGTAGCTATCAAGCATCTGTTGATTATTCAACAGAAAAAATGTAAAAGGGTCCAATGGTGCTTTTAATCTCGAGCAAATGGAGCAGCTCTAAATGTTCTCTACGCTCCTACCATCAAGTCAAACCTCTACAAATAATCTTTCAAGTTCTCTAGCCCACGAGGTAGTTTTTTGCAATCATTAAACTTGACCACTCAAACTAAAACGTCCTGGATCATTGAATCGGAGCTTCTGATCATAAGATGAACTCCTACTGCCTATTCACTTCATACTCAACATGTGCTGGCAATCTTAAAGTTAAAATTGTTGAGGTTCCCTATTCACTTTTGCAGAAAATGAAGTATTCAAATTTTCGATTCTATTAGAATTTGTCCTTCATGTTCCAAATTTATCGTGCAATTTACTATCTATAAGCCAGTTAACAAAAACTACCAATCGCTCTGCTAAATTTCTTCCATCGTACTGTATTTTTCAGAACCTATCATCAGGGAAGATGATTGGCAATGCCAAGGAAAGTGAAGGACTCTACTACTTTGAAGAGGCTAATGTGAGTAAACAATGTAGGAAATCTCGAATTGGGGAATATAATTTGGGAAATTATTAAAGATTTTATTTACCATTGTTAGAATATTGTAAATTGATTGGAGATTTATTTTCTTTCCTCGACTATATATAGGAGCTATGTATTGTACATTAAATATATGGGAGAAAACATGAATTAAGAGTTCTTCCTTATTTTTCATTCCCGTTTTCATCTTCATGGTATCAGAGTCATTCTAATGACAGAAGTAGGCAACAATAACAGAGGATCAATGACCTCTGAATTCCTCAATGAAGAAACAGAGGCTATCTCTATCGGGAGTGGAATTGAAAGTTCGTCATTTCACTTCACGTTGGAAAAATTGGATGGGAAAAACTACATAGAGTGGACTCAATCTATCAAATTAATCATTGATGGAAAATCAAAACTTAGGAACCTGATTGGAGAGACTAAGATGACAGCATCAACCGAAACAAATCTTTTTCGAAAATGGCGATCGGAGAATTCCATGATGACTGATTAGCTCACACAACTCCATGAAGTCCTCAATTGGAAAAACATGTTTGTATCTACCCATCGCAAAAGACGTTAAGAGGCTATGAAGGACACATATTCTAATTCTAAATACGCAGCCCAAATTTTCAAAATCAAGTCTAAATTGTGGCAAACCAAGCAGGGAGAAAGGGATGTGATCGATTACTACTAGAGATGACCACGCTATGGCAAGATCTCGACCTAAGTTTGGAAAAAAGGAAGTGCCCATAAGATTGTGCCTATTACCTAAAAAACTAGATAACGAGTAAGTCTTTAAGTTCCTAGTTAGGCTTCACCGAAATTTCGACAATGTTAGGGGGCAAATCCTCGGTAGGCAGCCTTACCATCACCGCAAGAGGTCTTCGCGGAAGTGAAGCAAGAAGAGAGCTAGCCGAAGGTGATGTTGAATGGAACTAGTGAGTTTTGGTCAATGAATGAAGGCCTAGGTATGGCTGTGAAAGGACTTGGGCCCCTTGGTAATGAGCCTTCAAAATTTAAAATCTTGAGGCTGCAACTAATACGGGGCCCAATTACTCTAATGTTGAGCCGGAGGAATGGGCTTATATCAAAAAGGAGTAGCAAGTGGGTCAGGCTTAAAACAAAAAGGCCGACCCTGATGTGAACATTGTCGCAAGCTAGGACACAAAGAAGATACATGTTGGGACCTACTCAGAAAGCCAGCTAATTGGAAACCTGGCAAAGTAACAGAAATTGTTGCTATCAGGCATATGTTGATTATTCAACAGAAAAACTAACGGGTCCAACGGTGTTTTTAATTCCGAGCAGATATAGCAACTCTACAAAATGTTCTCTACACTTCAACCATCAAGTCAAACCTCCACAAACAATGCTTCAAGTTCACTCGCCCACATAGGTAATTTTTTAAGAGTATTAAACTCCACTACTCAAACTATAATGTCGTGGATCATTGATTCGGAGCTTCTTATCATATGACGGACTCCTACCGCCTATTCACTTCATACTCAACATGTGCTGGCAATCTTAAAGTTAAAATTGTTGAGGTTCCCTATCTACTATAGCAGGAAAAGGGAGTATTCAAATTTCCGATTCTATAACTATGGAATTTGTCCTCCATGTTCTAAATTTATCGTGCAACTTACTATTTGTAAGCTAGTTAACAAAAACTTCAAATTGTTCTGCTAAATTTCTTCCTTCTTACTGTATTTTTCAGGACCTATCATCGGGGAAGACGATTAATTGTGCTAAGGAAAGTGATGGACTCTACTGCTTTGAAGAGGCTGATGTGAATAAACAATGTCAAATTAAAGTTTGTGATTCTGCGTCTGTCCTTAGGGATAGTGAAATTATGTTATGGCATTTTAGAATGGGTCATCCCAACTTTCAGTACTTTAAACATGTTTTCCCTTCTATTTTTTTGAATAATTTACCCATCAATTTACAATGTGAAATTTGTGAACTTGCAAAACATCAACATACGTCATTTCCAAAATTCACATACAAGCCTTCAAAACCATTCACCATGATCCACAGTGATGTCAAAGCTCTTGTGTCGACAATCCCCAACAAAATGGGATTGCCGAATGGAAAAAAGACTTCTCCTAGAAGTTGCTCGTGCCTTAATATTTACTACAAACACACTGAAAATGTTCTGAGGTGATGCGGTCCTTACATCCACCTATCTAATCAATCGAATGCCTATCCGTATCTTAAATTTTGAAACAGAGCTCCAAATCTCAGAAATATTTTCCAAATTCTCGTCTTAACTCCAATATTTCTCTAAAAGTGTTTGGATGCACCGCATTCATTCATATTCACTCTACTCACAGAAGTAAACTTGACTCCCCGAGCAATTAAATGTGTTACGATTGGATATTCTCCTACACAAAAAGGCTATAAATGTTATGATCCCTCCACAAAAAAGGGTCTTTGTAAGCTTTGATGTCACCTTGTTCGAAAATACTCCATACTTTAAGAACACCTCTCATCATGAAGATCGGTTTCTTGACCTCGGTCTCTCCACCCATAATATGTCACCTATTCTACCAACTGATATGCCGTCTATTCCACCAACTAATGTGCCAATAATAGAAGGAAACTTGAATCTAGGGGGAGAAGAAAAAAAAACGATAAGGAAATACTAGTTTACTCTAGAAAGCAAAGATCAAAGTACTTAGAAAACCTCACATCTGAAGCACCAAGAGAGTCTGAACCGATGGTAGCTCCATATCCCCATAAAGTATCAGAAAGTTCTAATGTTGACTTACATATTGCCCTTAGAAAACAAAAACGGTCATGTACACTTCATATCATTTCAAAATGCTTATCCTGTAACACCCAGTCTACAAGATTTCGCACTTTTACATCTCACCTTGATAGGACAATGATTCCGAAAAATATTCAGGAAGCTTTAGAACTTCCAAAATGGAGAGAAGCAGTATTAGAAGAAATGAGAGCGTTGGAAAAAATGAAACTTAGGAAGTGATGGACTTGCCAAATGGAAAAAACCCCAACTTTCCAAATGGCAAAAAACCCCATTAAATACAAATGGGTCTTCAATTTAAAATGCAAAGTTGATGGGACAATAGAAAGGTATAAAGCTCGATTGGTTGCGAAAGGATACACACAAACCTACGGCATTGACTACACAAAAATGTTTGCACCAGTGGCAAAGGCAAATACAATTCAGGTTCTTCTATCACTAGCAGCAAATTTGGATTGGCCACTTTAGCAACTCGAAATTATAAATGCATTCTTAAATGTGGAATTGGAAGAATAAGTATTCATGACATTACCACCAGGTTTTTTCAATGAAAATGAAAAGGACCAAGTAAGTAAACTAAAGAAGTCGTTCTATGGACTCAAACAGTCACCAAGAGCATGGTTTGACATATTTGCAAAAATGTTGAAGAGACAAGAATATCACGAAGGACAATCAGATCACACTATGTTTATTCGAAATTTTGAAGATAGTACTAAAATGATACTGATTGTTTAGGTTGATAGGATAATTTAGTAGAGTTTGAGAGATTAAAAAAGAGTCTTGTCACTGAATTCAAGGTAAAAGATTTGGGATCGATGAGATATTTCTTGGGAATGGGAATTGCTAGATCAAGACAAGGAATCAGCATATCGCAACGAGAAACTGGCATACTTGGATGCAAACCAAGCGACACACATGTGGATGTAGGAAAGAAAACTAAGGATGGAGAGGTTCCAGTAGAAGTCGACAGATATCAAAGACTAGTGGGAAAACTAATCTACTTGTCACACATAAGGCCCCGATATCACATCTGTTGTTAGCCAGGTAAGCCTACACATGCATTCCCCAAAGAAAATTTATCTAGAGGTTGTCTATAAGATACTAAGATATCTCAAGGGCTTTACAGGAAATGGTTGCTCTTCAAAAGGAGTGAAAGAAAAGAAGTTGAAATCTATACAGATGCGAATTGGGCAGGATCGATTGATGATAGGAGATCTACTACTGGTTATTGTATCTTTGTATAGGGAAATCTAGTAACTTGGAGAAGCAAGAAACAAAATGTGGTAGCTAGAAACAATGCTAAAGCTGAATTTAGAGTTGTCGTACAAGGAATATGTGAAAGACTGTGGTTGAGAAAGCTCCTTGAAGAATTACGCATCGCAATAAAGTTGTCAATCAAACTCTATTGTGACAATAAATCAGCTACCAATATTTTTCTTAACCAGTTCAACACGATCGAACTAGACAAACGCATCATCAAAGAAAAGGTTGAGGAAGGAACCATTTGTATGACATATGTCCCTACACAAGCACAACATGCACATATCTTCACCAAAGGATTGCCAAAATAGAAATTCGAAGATTTCATCTCCAAATAGGATATGATCAACATTTACGATCCAACTTGAGGGAGAGTGTAGGAAATCTCGAATTGGGGAATATAATTTGGGAAATTATTAAAGATTTTATTTACCATAGTTAGAATATTGTAAATTGATTAGAGATTTATTTTCTTTCCTCGACTATATATGGGAGCTATATATTATACATTAAATATATGGAAGAAAATGTGAATTAAGAGTTCTTCCTTATTTTTCATTCCCGTTTCATCTTCAAACAGTGTCAAGTTAAAGTTTGCGATTCTGCTTCTTTCCTTAGAAATAGTAAAATTATGTTATGGCACTTTAAGAATGGGTCATCCCAACTTTCAATACTTGAAACGTGTTTTCCTTCTATTTTTTCAGAAAAAAGACCTGTTGATTTACAATGTGAAATTTGTGAACTTGCAAAACGTCAACGTACATCATTTCTAAAATCCACGTACAAACTATTAAAGCTATTCATCATGATCCACAATGATGTATGTGATCCCTCACGAATTCCAACCAGTACTCATGCCAAATGTTTGTTACATTCATTGATAATCACACTTGAATATGTTGGGTTTACCTGCTAAAAGACAAATTTGATGTTAATTCCGTGTTCATCACCCTTCATTCTATGATTCAAACGCAATTTCAAACACAAATTCAAATTTTACACACTGACAATGGCACGGAATACTTTAATAACATCATGGGAGACTTTCTGCAAGCTCGTGGCATAATTCACCAAAGTTCTTGCGTTGACGCTCCCCCAACAAAATGGGATTGCCGAACGAAAAATTGGCATCCCCTAGAAGGTGCTTGTGCCTTAATTTGTACTGCAAACATGTCGAAAATGTTCTGGGGGATGCGGTCTTCACATCCACCTATCTAATCAATCGGCTGCTTAGCCGTATCTCAAACTTCAAAAAACTGCTACAAAAATTTCAGAAATATTTTCCAAATTCTCGTCTCAACTCCAATATTTCCTTGGGAGTGTTTGGATGCACTGCATTCGTTCATGTTCAATCTCATCATGGAAGTAAACTTGACCCTCGAGCAATTAAATGTGTTCGACTAGATATTCTCCTACACAAAAAGGCAACAAATGCTATAATCCTTCCATAAAATGGGTCTTTGTAAGTCTTGATGTCATCTTCTTTGAAAATATTCCATACTTTAAGAACACCTCTTTTCATGAGGAGGTCCTACATGAAGATCGGTTTCTTGATCTCAGTCTCTCTACTCCTGATACGTCACCTATTTCGCCAACTAGTATGCCATTAATAGATGTGTCACCTACTCCACCAACTGATGTGCCATTAATAGAAAGAAACTTGAATCCAGAGGGAGAAGTAGAAAAATAAAACGATAAGAAAATACTAGTTTACTCTAGACAGCAAACATTAAAGTACTAAGAGAATCTCACATTTAAAGCACCAAGAGAATTCGAACTGATGGTATCTTTAGCGCTAGAAAGTATCAAAAAGTCCTTATGCTAACTGGAAAAAAATGGTTATGTACACTTCAGCCCATTTCAAGATTTGTATCCTATAATACCCTATCTAAAGGATTTCGTGCTTTCACATCTCACCTTGACAGGACAATGGTTCCAAGAAATATTCAGGAAGCCTCTAACTTCCAAAATGGAGAGAAGCAATATTGGAAGAAATGCCAGCGTTGGAAAAAATGAAACTTGGGAAGTGATGGACTTGCCACAAGGGAAGAAACCCATTGGATGCAAATGAGTCTTCAATGTAAAATACAAAGCCAATGTGACCATAGAAAGGTATAAAGCTCGGTTCGTTGCAAAAGGATAAACATAAACTTATGACATTGACTACACATAAACATTTGCACCAGTAATAAAACTAAATACAATTCGAGTTCTTCTATCACTAGCAGCAAATTTGGATTGGTCACTTCAGCAACTTGACATTAAAAATACATTCTTAAATGGAGAATTGGAAGAATAAGTATTCATGACATTACCACCAAGTTTTGGCAAGGAAAATGAAAAAAATCGAGTATGTAAACTAAAGAAGTCTTTATACGGACTCAAACAATCACCGAGAGGATGGTTTGACAGATTTGCAAAAGTGTTGAAGAGACAAGGATATCACCAAGGACAATCAGATCACACTATGTTTATTCGAAATTGTGAAGATGGTACTCAAAAATTCTAATCGTCTATGTCGATGATATTATTCTGACGTGTGATAATATGGTAGAGTTGGAAAGATTAAATAAGAGTCTTGTCGCTGAATTCGAAGTGAAAGATATGGGATCAATGAGTTATTTCTTGGGATGGAAATTGCTAGATCAAGATAAGGAATCAGCGTATCACAAAGAAATATGTACTTGATCTTCTAACTGAAACTTGCATGCTTGGATGCAAACCGAGCGATATACCTATGGATGTAGGAAAGAAAACTAAGGAACCTGAAGTTTCAGTAGAAGTGGACAGATATCAAAAACTAGTGGAAAAACTAATCTACATGTCACACACCAAACCTAACATCACATTTGTTGTTAGTCAAGTTAGCCAATACATGCATTCCCCGAAGGAAAGTCATCTAAAAGCGGTCTATAATATACTCGGATATCTCAAAGGCTCCTTAGAAAAAGGGTTACTCTTCAAAAGGAGTGAAAGAAAAAAAGTTAAAATCTATATAGATGCGGATTGGGCAAGATCGATTGATGATAGGAGATCTACTACTGGTTATTGTACCTTTGTATGGGGAAATCTAGTAACCTAGAAAAGCAAAAAACGAAATGTGGTAGCAAGAAGCAATACTGAAGCTGAATTTAGAGTTGTCGTACAAAGAACATGTGAAGGACTGTGGCTGAGAAATCTCCTAAAAAAATTATATATCACAATAAAGATGCCAATCAAACTCTATTGTGACAATAAAGCAGCTATCAATATTTCTCTTAATCCAGTTCAACATAATCGAACTAAGCATGTAGAGGTGGACAAATAATTTTCCCCTGTTTTCATCTTCACTATTTTTCCTGTTTTCATCTTCGAAGGTTAATAAAGAGGAAAAGATACCAGACATCTATAGGAATAATGCTGGAATTCCTATCTTAGCTCATTAGTCATTACACAATTAGTGTGACTTGCAGAATTAGGGAGATCTGATATGTCTGGCTTAACACAGAGAGATTGTTGGAGAATGATATTAAAACTAAAAATAAGGGTACTATATTAAGTGTCCATTCAGAAACCGCAAAGCTATATCATGATTTTTGCTGAAGTTTAATTACGTGAGTTACGCTAATGCTCGTTTACCTTATTTGTTTGAATGATATTTTCTCTTTTGCGTATATTTCTATAATAACAAAACAGAAAAGAATATCTGATGGCTCTATGTTGCATATGTTGTATTACAATGCATCATTATTATTAGCATCATATATTTTATTATCATTAATAAGGAGGCAATTTATTCATCTTTATTGCTGCATAATTAATCTGCCTCTGAAACAGCAAGTACTCAGGTTCAAGGAGCACAACAAACTAACTTGAAGAGATGATGGCTAATTGTTCGAATTGGTAAAGCTCAAGCATTACGTTGAGTCTATCGTTGTTCAGAACTCCAAATGAAAGCACTAGAAGGCTGACAAAGCTTAGATGGAAAACGCTTGGAAGATGGAGACTTGTTGTGATGTCTTGTATTGGGATGGGATTATGACCTCCGAATAAATGACTGACTGTCGTATTTTCAGTGTTTTAAAATGGGAAAATAAGTGTGCACCATGCAATTAAAGTATGAATTTAATCCCTTTTTCAATATCCAGGATGGTGGTGATTTTAAAAGGATGTAGTAAGGATTAATTAGAAAGCATTTTACCAATGTGATGGGCTTGCATGTGATGAAGTGCATAAGGCGTTAAAGTTCATGGAGCGTTTGGATCGTAAAAGAAAAAAAACGATTTCATGATAACTTTGGG
>CAIGRL010086838.1:0-11729 GCA_903798325.1 Fraxinus xanthoxyloides
TCCTCATTTTTAATCATACATTCTTTTAATAAAAAAAATTATACGTAAACCTAAAAATTTCCCCAACTTTTCAACCACGCGCTCTATAAAAAATAACTATTTCAAATATATTAGCCCCTAGAATGGGATCAAGCAAACCCAAAATTCGATGATGTAAGAATCTAATTCCTATTTTCCTTTTGCATTTTGAGGAAAACCTTAGACGTATTTGGGTTTTTTTAAATTCAAAATCTGTAAGAATATTAAAGTCCAAAAGTATTTAATGAAGATAAATATTAGTACATGAAGTCCAAAAATATTTAATGAAGATAAATACAAGTAGATGAATTTAGAATGATATATTTTATTTGATTTTATTCTTGTCTGTCTAAATTTACGTAAGGTAAAAAAATGTAATGCATAATTGTTTTTAAAGTGGATAAATATATTTGAGACTATATGCATGATATCCGATACTGCAAGATGTTTCATCTTCTCCTTTGAATATAAAGTATCGTAGACTTCTTCAATGATGAGAGTATTACGACTATATAGTATCATGTCTCTAAAAAGCATGTATGGGCAGGCAACGAACACAACAATATCAATTCCAAGTCTTCTTCATCATATTTGACTTCCATGGTCACCAAGTGACGATTTCTTAAAAGCAACTAGGCGATCCTCAAGAGATGTACATTCTGTTATACGATGAGAATATAGACGTTGCTTCCGATGTAATTTGCTAATAAGACTCTTTGTCATGCATAATTGCTCTAATTTTGACCATAAAGAAGAGGCCAACTTCTCCTTCAAATTGATTTGAAGAATATTATTGGAAAGATGAATATGTATTTGACATATGGCATTTCGATCCCTTCACTAACTACATGCTCTAAAAAATGAGTCATACTAGCTAACTTTGTCGGTGACTTTGACTCCAAATCAAGGCTCAACTCCACAAGATGTCCAAAAACTCAACTGCTATCTAAGAAGGAAATAGAAAAAAAAATATATGAGTTGATAGCTCAATGAGCGGAAAAGTTCAAAAATAATTATACCGTTCCATTTACACATTTTTATCAACACCAAGTTTACATAATTTACCAGTCCACAGTATAATAATAATAATAATAATCAAAAAGCGAGACTTCTCATAACACTGAAAAATATCATATAATAATCACGATATAATCATCAACTCAAATCCATATCATCATCTCATCCCATCACATGTAATCAAACAAAATTGTACCCTCCGACTAAAATCGATAATCCTCCCAACGAAAGTATGTCTTAAAGACCTCTCATAATCAATACCAGAATACGGTCAAGACCTCTCAGTGAACTATATGTACACGGTCAAACCCATTCATCCACAATCAAGACCCCTCAGTATAGTATAGAACACGATCAGACCACTCCGTGAAATACCATAAGTATATAATAGTGGGTACTTTTCTGATCGATCTCAACATCACATAAGTCTCACATTCCAATTCACAAGTAATCCATACACAATCTTTGAATTCCACATGTATCATAGTTAAAGAACATTTCCATATCAATCATATAATTGAACAAATATTTCGCATAATAGCATAAAAGGTATAATAGTATATTTACGGGACAATTAATTTTGTTGGTAGGCTATCAATCTCTTTGCTACCTCCTGAGTCCTTATATAATAATAAATTTATTCGGGTCAAAACTCAATTCACAACTTTAATAATAATAATAATAATAATAATAATAATAATAATAATAATAGGATATTACCAATTTACCCACCAATTACTAGCTATATTAAATTCATTACTTATTCACCTTATACATCTATACAATCCCCATACATAATTTAATCGCAAACCTAAACTTCCATATTTGTCATTTAGTTTCATTCCAACTTGTAAAAGCTGTAAAAACAAAGGCTTGACAAAAACAACGCTAAATTTCAGGATATTGAAATCTGTCACATATTTCTATATATTGAAAATTACCACCAAAACTATTGACAGAATTAGCACTTTATGGAAATAGCTTCAAAAGTAGCACATGTATATGATTTTGTCCGAAAATTGCTAAAAAAAAAATAGAAAATTTCATCCTCAAATCCCTAATTTAAGTATTTAGCATCATATACTCAAAGGAAAATCAAATACCATGTTTTTATTTCACAAACCCATTTCCAATTTTTTACTTTCTTCAACACCAATCTTCCAAATATGCATTTCTTTATATATATTCTTGTTTAATAGCTAAAATATGTTTCAATGACCGCTACATCTTGTTAAATTTCGAATTTAGGGAAAATTTCCATCAACTCTAAAATTTAATATCATCCTTCAATAAATAAAATTTATGCTTACCTTTTGGAATTGAGAAAGAAATTGAAGATTGTAACATTTTTCTCTTCCTTTTTCTTCTTCTCTTTTCTCTCCTCTTTCCTTTCCTTTCTCTCCTTTTTTTTCCTGTCTCACGTTTTGGTCTCCGTTGCTCTCTGTTTTCCCAAGACTTTGAGCCCAATGGATAGATATAGGCAAACTTAAATGGATGACTATGAGGAAATTGCAAAGTCAAGTCCCCAATCTTCATACAAATCATATTTAGTCCTCTCATTTCCAATAATGTAAACTAACTTCCAAGATTTGTTTATATATTATTTCTAGCCCTTCAAGTATTAGTAATTGCCAATTAGACTCCGTAAAAATCATTTATTCAATTTAATTCTTATTTGACATTGACTATAAATGGATGAGGTATAACAATTGGTGTTGGAGTAACCTTGTGGTGCGTGGGTCAATTTAAATTGAATCCTAACCTTTGTGGTCGTAAAAGGCGTTGATTTGCCAGAGTGGGTTTATGATGCATTAGCAGTGAAGATGTCTTTTGCTAATGTGGAGTATAGATGCCTAGGAGGACATTGGTGGTTTATACCGTGGGATGTAGAGTGTGGCATTTGGATCATGAGTAGAGAGGTGATCAAATGTTAGAATCCTTTATTTCAAAGAGATCCTGATCAGGTGNCGTAAAAATCATTTATTCAATTTAATTCTTATTTGACTTTGACTTTGACTTTGATTATAAATGGATGAGGTGTAATGATTATGGTCATAATATGAAGTCAAGATCATAAGATAAATAGAACAATGTAATTTTGCAGAGAATCGAGATTTTATAAAAATAAGGAGAAAGAATACAAAAATTATGTATTTACAATATTTCTAACTTTTTTTTAAAATTATAATGGAGAGGCATCTATATATAGGGAACAAATAGGGGACATCTAAACCCTTATAGTAGATTTGTAGTTGAAGTAGAATGTCAACAATGGAGTTCAAAAAGAAAAAGGAGACTAAAAAGGAAAAAGCAGTACAATTGACGTCGCAACGCCAATTATCGAGCGCCACAGTGTCAGATTCACTGTTCAATGAATAGTTGTTGGCACCTAGGCGTCACAACTCAGCACTTAGACCCCTCTTCTCCAACCCGAACTCCTTCCATTAATATTTTTCTTCATTCCAAAGTCTTCTTCAAGTCCAATACAAACTTTTGCTTTCAATGGGTTTCTAAGTAGAATTTCAATTGAATTTGCAAATAAATTTGAATAGAATTTCACAACAACATTCCAAATAGGATTCTAATTAATGTGCACTTTAATTAAAACTCTCAATTATCTTCAACAAAGAATTCAGATCACATCCAAATTCTAACATGTATAAATATTCATTTTTTGGTGTTAAATTTCATTTCCTATTTTTACTTCAATTTTCAAATGGCATTGGAAGTTCATTTTTCTAGGTAATGTATTCGTTTTACGAAGATCTTTGATATGGTATATATGAAAATTCGACTTTGGATCAATCAAAGAGATGCTTACAAAGTATTTTTGAAAATGGAAATATGAATATAAATTAAGACTCTGCATTAGAAAATGACATGTTGAAATGAAGAAGAATGTTATAAAATTTTAACATTCACTCCATTAAAATAATGACAATTCTTTTTGTTGTTGCCTTTGTTTTTTTCTCCACTCATATGGTTTTCTTCCTTGGATGTGCAAGCACAATGTTTTCATCAGTCATGGCTTTTTTTTTTCTTCCAATTCTTTATATGGTATCCTACATGTCCATATTTGTTTGACAAGTGACATAAGTTCTTTAGGATTCTCAGAAACAATTGACTGATCTCCTTGCGTCATAAAACAACTTTGAAAATACGAAGTTCGACCCAAATTATAGCAAGAGGGGAGTGAATACGTGATTATGCGGAATTTAGAAACTTAATAATTAATAAGCAACAAGTCACTATTAATTATCTTCTAGATGATTAATCATGCGATTCAGATTTTCCTATATTGAATTACCGCAATTATGAAAGCAATAAATAAACACAGAATTGATTGCGGAGAAACCTCAACTGGGTAAAAACTCCAAACACTTTGCCAATCAACAATCCACTATAAATGATTTAAAACTTACAATCCGCGGACTCGACTACCACTAGTACTTTCTGACCTCCTGACTGTAATTCCAACAGCTCTCCTAAATTTTGTGCTCCTACGCCAACTCCCAACTGTAGTTTTCAAAGCTCTCATGGATTGCGCTCTCCTACTTCCAACTTTGTGAAATCGTCTATCTCTTGTGGATTAATGAAGAACATCGTGTTTTTAATGAGTAGAACTCAAGTCACATTCCCTTGATCTTCAGAACTCTAACATATATGAAGGGAATAACAATTTGGTATTTGGATTGTGAGTTTGATGTTTTCACTGCCAATAGCCAATAACAGGACGAATGTTGAAAGTGAATTTATCAAGATAATCTCAAAGGAATTTTTTTTCTCAATGCCCAACCTTGTGAAAAAAACATTCAGATGTGTTATGATATTATATGTAGGTTAAGGAATGAATGGGTCGGAAAAAGCCTTTAAAAATGAATTAAAATTCTCCAGATAACTATGTTGCTCGAACAAGGGATGAGCGGCAGTAGAGTGACAATTTGTCGCTCGAGCAAAGGAGATGCGATAGCTAGGTGACGCAATTTCTATTTTTGACGCTCGAACCAAACCTTAGCGACACTCGCGAAATTCCAACGTCGTTTTTTCTTTCTTTCCCATTCTTGAACTCTAAACCTAATATAACTTAATTTCAACTAATTGTACATTACTCCTTAGCTTTTACAACATATTAATTTTGGTCATTTTTGTTCACGGACTTGCTAATTACATCAAATACCTAACAAGCTCCCTATTTGGCATTCTATTACAAAACGACAATCTAAAGTCAAGGTAGTACTGAAATAAAATTATAGACTCAAAAAGTGACACAACCAATAATTGTCTTGATCGAATTCTACTTTTCATTTATCAAAACATGTTTCCTGAAATAGACAACTCAAATATCAGTGTCAAATGTATGTGAAACAGTAATAAATGTAAAAGCAAGTAATCAAGTAGTACTTAGTGTAAAAATGATTTAAGCAATTAATAACTCATAACGCATCTTCTCAGTTCAAATCATAAGATAAAATAAGACGTAATATCAATGCAACCCAACATACCAAAATGAAACATTTATACTACAAAACATCAAAACTTAATCTAGCAATACTGAATTTATCATTTAATCAAAAGTCTTATATATCATGTCAAAACAAAACATCATGTTAATGTAATTAAAATAAAACATCATGTTAATGCAACTAAGTGTCTTTTCTACTCCCCATTTTTGTCACAAAATAACAAGGGACCAAGAAATAACATACAATAACCTAAAAATACAGATTTTAACACGCATAAGTATAAGAAATGAACAATAAACCTTCCCACACATTTGACTCAAGTTAATCATAGAGTAAATTGTATAAGTGACCCATATGTGTAAAGTGTTACTAATCCTCTGATAGTAGGATTCCAAACCTTAATTTTTTGAGAAATTACTTGCATAACATCACAGCCAACAAGGATATTTCTCTACTTATGAAAATCAAACCAAGTAAAGCACATTAGAACCTATACATTAAAGCTCATTTTGAATGGATAATTTATTTACTCCCCCTAACTTTTAGCATATATGTTTTGCTCACAACTTTAAATATTTTAAGTTCATAATTATTTTTTTAAGTTTTAAGTGCTGGCTCTTCTCCGTTAAACAACTAAATGATCCTTGTAGCGAGGTTTAGTTCGATTAACGCAAGTCAGTTGACCCACTAACCACCAGGTTATGAGAAAATCCCCAGGCTTAATTGTTCGAGTCAAATAGGCTTCAAAAAAGAACATATGATATTGGGCCTTTTATTATTTAAATTGTCGATAAACTTGAGTTTAGGTCTAATAAATAAGGTCAATTCATGTTCAAAGTCACCCTATTAACATGTGAATGTCATCTCACTAATAATATCATAGTGTGTGCGATGCAGATGGTATATGAAGAGACATATACTAAGTACTTCATAAATAACCTAAGCCAACAATGGAAAAAGACAATATAGAACAGATGAATGCATACTTGGTCACAAATGCTATGTTTAAGAGTATCATGAAATGTCTAGTAGCCAAAAAAAATTGTTGTTTTTTTAATAATAAAGCAACCCCTTTTTCATTATTTTTTAAAAAATAAAGATAAAATAATAAACACAACAAAGAATATAGCACAAATAAGTGAGATGCATACGAGTATAAATGGACTCGAGGAACTGCACATACATGCACCTAAGAAACTAATCAATGAGAAATATAGGTACTCTTACCTTTAAGAGCATGATCAATCTCACGACTTTCCATGTAACTCTTTTTAACCCAAACCTTATTAGAAGTAGAAGTGATCCTAGTTAACTGAATCATCATCTCAGTTAAATGGCTAACCAGATTAGCTAGTGAAATCCTAACTTTTACTTCTAGTTGTGAGCTTACAACACCTAGGACTTGTGTGTCCTAGTGCACTAGAATGGTGACATGTGGGAATAAACATAGGTTCAAACTTGTTCGAAGATTGTTGTCGATATGTAGGACGATTGACCCAACGTTGTCCAGTAGGTCTTGACCCTAAGAAATTTTTTCTCTTTGGTTCAGGATAAAAAATATTCCAAGTTTTGTTAGTGGTAGGGATGAACATGGTCTTGGATGTACTAGCAGTAGTATTACCATTTTGAACTTAACCCAGACCATGCCTATTTTCAGTAGGTTTGTTCATCGTTAACAGATTATCAAATTTCTGTGTACCACTCATGAAGGATTGGAGTTGAGTATTAAATTTTTCAAGATCATTTGTTAAGGATTTAACTTTGGCTTCCAAGTTCAAATTAACAAGCTTCAACTCACTCAAATTTTTGGAATAGTCCTGAAGGTCACCTGTTAGTTTTTGTTTCTCTTTTTCAAGATCATTTACTTTTTTCAATACAGCTTTATTGACCTTTTTTTAATTTTAAAACTCTCCTCAAATAGTTTATGATAAGATTCGTGAATATTAAGTTCATCATCAGGTTCTTCCTAGGATTTTTCACTTTGTTCATCATTTTCAATCTTTTCATTTTTCTTATCAGATTCAATTGTAGCTATAAATGTGAAGGCCATAAAATTTTGTTCTTCCTCACCACCAGATGTATTACTCTGAGCACTCAAATTTAATTTATCATCGCTCAAGGTCACTGCTAATGCCTTATGTCTTTCGTTATTCGAACTCTTTTTCAAGTTAGGGCATTCATTCCTACATTGAGCGTAACCCTGACATTCATGACATCTAACTGATTAGGATTTTTTATTAGCAGTCCTAGAGTTATTTTTCTCATGTCTATCTTTCGAGAATTTATTAGAGACTTTATTTTTCCGTTCTTGAGGTTTTCTCCTATTCCTTATCACTTCTAAAAAATTTTAACGAAATAAGTTATTTCATCGTCCCTAAGCGTCTCAACATCAGTAGACTCACTCTATTATTCTCTAATAGTGTTCATGGCTATGGATTTAACCTTTTTAAGTTGAGAAACGGTGAGTTCGTAGGTTTGAAGAGATCCTACGAGTTCTTCTATCTTACCAGCATCTAAGTCCTTACTTTCTTCAATCGCAGTGACTTTATGTCTAAACCTTTCAGGTAGGGATCTAAGAACTTTTCTAACAATCTTGGACTTGGGAATCTTTTCACCTAAGTTAAAACTCGATTTAACTATGTCGTTCAACTTCTCATAGAATTCATCGAACGATTCATCGTCCTTCATTCTAATTTCTTCAAACCTAGAGGTTAACATCTGCAGTTTAGAATTTTTAACAGTTTTAGTTCCCTCGTGTGTGATTTCTAAGATGTTTCAAACTTCTTTAGTAGTATCACACATCGAAACTCTCCTAAATTCCTCAGCATACACAACCATGAACAGGGCATGAATGCCTTTACTGTTCCAATTACACTCAGCTAGATCATCTTTAGTCCAAAGTAAAATATAAGTGGGGATGACTACAACAGCAACACTTGTTGAAGGTGCAATCCACCAAGTTAAACATTACTCCAAATACGTTCATCCAAAGATTTAAGGAAGGCTCTCATTCGAACTTTCCAATAAGCATAGTTGCTTTCGTCGAAAAACGGAGATACAAACAATGACAGACTCGTCTAGAATTTATTAAAAGTCAGGAATCAAAACAAGTCTCTGATACCAATTAAAAATACAAAGTTTAACCCAAACTACACCTAGAGGGGATAAATAGGTGATTACACGAAATTTAAAAACTTACTAATTAATAAGCAACAAATCGCTAATAATTATCTTCTAGATGATTAATCATGCAATTCAGATTTTCCTATGTTGAATTATTACAATTATCAAAATAATAAATAAACACAAAATTGATCACGAAGAAACCCCAATTGGATAAAAATTTCGGGTACTTTGCTAGTCAACAATCCACTATAAACGATTTAAAATTTATAGTCCACAAGACTCGACTGCCACTGTACTTTCTGACCTCCGACTGCAATTTCAACAGCTCTTATGGATTTTGTGCTCATGCACCAACTTTCAACTGTAGAATTCAAAGATTTCCTAGATTGCACTCTCTTGCAGCAACTCTCAACTTTGTGAAATCTTCTTTCTCTTGTGGATTAACGAAGAGCATCGCATCCTTCAACGACTAGAACTCTAGTCACCTTTCCTTAATCTTCAAAACTCTGACAGATATATAGGAAGTAGCGGTTTCGTATTTGGATTGTGAGTTTGATGTCTTCATCGCTAATAGCCAATAATAGGACTAAAGTTGAAAGCAAATTTATCAAGATGATCTCAAAGGAATGTGTGTTTTCAATGTTCAACCTTGTGAAAAAATGTTCAGATGTGTTATGATATTTATATGTAGGTTAAGGAATGAATGGATCGGATAAAAAGCCTTTAAAAAACGAATTAAAAACTCCTCAGATAACTCTGTCGCTCGAGCAATGGATGGGTAACAGTCGAGCGAAGGCAATGCGACAAGTGGCAACGGAGTTTTTAATGCTCAAGTCAAACCTTGACGATAGTCTAGTGAAATATTTGTGCCATTTTTTCTTTCTTTCCCATTCTCGAGCCATAGACCTAATATAACTTAATTTCAACTAATTGCACATTACTCCTTGACTTTTACAACATATTAATTCTAGTCTTTTTTGTTTACAAACTTTCCAATTACATCAAATACCTAACAAGCTTGTTATTAAAAGTACTTTTGGTCATTTAAACTGCTAATAGGGTTTCTTGTATTTCATTGAGCTATCTCTGTACTAGTTGAAAACAATTGTAGGATCATTAAATTTCACTTCATTTTCTTTTTTGGCTCGGTGTCCACAAGGTGTGTAACATACCTAGAAAGTTCAAACTTTCTTTCATACTCATCTAGCAACATATTTCCTTGTTTCAGTTGTAGAAGCTCTGCCTCTCTCCAATCTCTTAAGGATTGAGGAAAGTACTTTGTCATTACTTCTTCTTTAAATTTTGCCCCAAGTCATAGAACGTTGTTGGGCTTTCATTCTAGTCCATGAAGAAGAATCCCACTAATGGCCTGCTGCTCCAACCAACATAAATTCGACACGTGATACCTTTTGTGTGTCAATGCATGCCATGTGTTATAGATTCGTTCTATCCCTCTTAAACACTCCTCGGCTGCCAAAGAGGTCTGCTTTGTCATCAAAAGAAAGAGGTTTGAAACGGTAAAACTGCTCCACAATTGAACATGTGTTGTTGGCATTTGCCAATCCATTTCGAGAAGGTGCTGGTGCGGGTGCTTGATTCCTACCAAGGTCATGCATTGCCCTTATTAGATCCCTAAACATAGCTGATTGGTCTTATTATCCTGCCATTTCCTTTAAATCAACAAAATAAATCTTGTCTTAGAAATGTTGAACAACAAAGTAGCTCAGTATGTTTAAAGAAATTTTTTTTTTATTAATAATACTCCTTCAAATCAGAATATACCATAGTTCGACAACTTTTAAATTTTTCAATAACATAAAGGAAAACATGTCACAGTACAAAGGATATAGAATCTAAGTTTCTAATTCCTATTAATCCTATGAATCTTCTTTGATGGAGCTTCATCTTCGGAGAAGTCTTCTACCTCAGGCCAAGACTTTATGTCCATCTCAACCAATAGCTCAAGTTCATACTCATGATCATTCTCTTACTCCAACCCAATATCATCCTCATGCTCTCATTCGGGATCTTCCTCTCGGTCTGATTCAACTTGAGGTTCAGGCTCTAGTTCGGGCTCAGCCTCATCACTGAGCTTATTTACTATTCCGGTTGAGCTTCTAAGCTCTCACTCCACCTACCTAGAAGGGTCTGACAATATATGTTGAACTTAATGGTGTTTGGGTTCACTGGAGTGTTACCTTCTAGCATTTCATCCCTAACCATAACTCTCATATCTCCCCATTAAGGTGAGTGAGTATATGAGATTATTCACGGCTTCAATATGTGTGATCTCCAGTCCTACATTTATAGCTATCATACAACTTTCATAGATGTCTTATACGTGTTCAACAAGCGAACGAGTCGGGTCTGTTACGTAATTTTCATAGGATTGAATGATGGACCTACAGTTCAACACTGCTCTGCAAATTGTGGTCTTTCTAGCGATCTGATAAGTTCTAGCCATTTATGTCACATGAGTTGTCCAATTTAGTTTTATCTTTGTTAGTGATATCAAATTATACATTATGCTCTTGGGATTTTTAATATAATGACTAATCATCATACATTCATATAAATTTAAAAAAAGTAATGACTTCATAACATAGTTCATTCTAAACATCTCATAAGTATTTCATGAATTCAAGCTTAAATAGTTAGTATATCATGCTCGAAAAAAAAATGATGGAACATAATATTTTTATTTCATACCTTGGTTCGTCGGATGGTAGTTGATTGACCCCGGGTCTTATTTTTATATATTTTTTTAAAACTCACATAAAATCTTATTACATACAAAACTGAATTTTTTTTTGACAGACACGTATAATGATAATACCAAATTGAATAATACGAATATCACATGTACTTTTAAAATGTACATTTAGTCAAAATACAGTTAATTGATTAATCATGCAATTAAGCTTCTTTTAAATTTTAATTTAATCATTATAAAGAAATTAAACATTCCAACAGTTTATTCAAAGTAAATTCTAGAAATTTCAGAATCATAAATACTTATCAAACAAAAAAAAAATATTCATACAGACTACTAAGTCTTCAAAATAGTTATCGTTCTAAGAAAAATTTATACACGTAAATCACATT
>CAIGRL010086870.1:0-14815 GCA_903798325.1 Fraxinus xanthoxyloides
GATTAAAATTTAAGTTTTAATCTAAGTCAAATTCAATAATTGATTTCAACCGCATATTTTATAGATCCCACAACTTTTTAACCACTCATTTCATCAACTTTTATCAAAATCTACTAAAAATCTTATTTTAATCCCCACCAAACAAGGGCTATTTATGTTATCAATCAAAAGACGAGTTGTTTTGGTTGTACATTAATCGTAAAAGACGTGTAATATTGTTGGCTTGAACATAAGTTCTACCTACCCTTACCTTTTACTCTGCACTCCAGGTCACTGTGTTAACTAATGCTCTGTTCCATTCATATTACGTAACATAATATGCATGTAAATGTGCATAATGTAGAGTTCTTGTCTGATTCCGGTTTAAGAGACCTAACTACATACGTCCACATGTTTTTGCTTGAAGAGCTGCAACTTGTGTCATAATCGCAGCAAATCAGAAGTCGCTACAGAGAGCTAACAAGCTTAAAGAAACCATTTGTGATGTTGGGAGAGATTCTTCCCAAGCTATACGAAGAGTAAACACAGCCCTTATAGATATGCAAGTGTTGCTGCAGCCATATGATCCAGGAACTTGCCACCAATTGAATTTGACAACCCATCGGCTAAGAAGAGAATCAATATCCATTCAACAATTTGTTTATGTAACCAGGCAATCTAGCGATCAAGCAGATAAAATTTTGTAAGAATCTTTCCTTTTAAATATTTTTGCATTCAATTGTTCTCACTAATCCCTTGTTCTTTTTCTAGATATATGGCAAATCTTGTGGTTGTGACAGTCAATTTGGTGTTCTTAGTTGCTGGATTAGGTGAGATTTGTATATAGTAATGCATGGATGGAAATTATAGCATATGTACATTTTGTGGACATCCAAGTAAAAATGATTTCTTTTTATACAAAACAACGACAAACTGAATCTTATTTCCAGTGAAGCCGCCAGATTAGCATCAGGAGGAGCGAACAAGTTTCTTAACTAGTTAGAAATATTACAACATATTTAGTGCTATCTAAATATTATAACTATCTAGCATTGCTTACGAAGCGTGCACTTAGAAAGTAGAGTGAATACTCACAATGTACCTCAAATAGTTACAAATGCTAGCGATGATGTTTATGCTACTTTTCCTCTTTGATTTTTTCCTTTTGCGGGTTTAGTTAGTTTCTTGTGACAAAGATGTGACAATGCAACTTGGTTAGACTAACGGATTGCTGCTTTCGCTCAGTTCTACTCTTCCTGCATTGTCAACCTGGAATGATACTGTAAGTGAAATTCAGCTTATCTTCTCATTCATACATATTTAATTTGATCATTCAATATTTAATAGCTTTGACTGCATTTCAGCATAATCTTTTGCTGCTGGGCAGTGACAACTCTAATCTGGTTTCTTACTGGTGTTAATTTCTTCTTCTATGTGTGAGTACGACGTCTCTCTTTTTCTCTCTTGCTACTTTGATGGTATGTTTTTATATTAACTAAAAGTTAATCATGTCTGGACGCAGTTTTATTATCGATACTTGTTCAGCATTGGAGAATTTTGTTCAAAACCCCCAAAACAGTAGCATGTCTAATATACTTCCATGTGCACAATCGAAGAACTATGACAAAACATTGGTTCAAATTGGTTATACTGTTCATAGTTTCATAAAAGAGGTACTGAAGTGATCATAATACGACAGATATCGGAGGATTCAATATTAAATTCTATAACGTTTTCTTTTCTCTCTTTTGGAGGTAAACTCGAAGATTTTGGAGGTACAAGGACTAGTTACCATGAACGAACAAAAAGAAGATACATCAATCCAGGAAGTTTGTAACCCTTTCTCTGGTGCTCCTAATTATAGTTACACACCAGGAATCTGTGGAAACAAATCTATTTCAGTTGGAGATTTACCAAGTGTAAGTGATTCTATCCATCCTCAAACCACACATTCACAACTACTAGTCACTTGTTATCTACAAATTTCATGGGACTCAGTTCTTCTTTTCATTAGAATCTCATTATAACTTTATCGAACTGAACACTTAATCCCTAAAAAAAAATTCTTGTGCAGGTCCTTTCGAAATTCACTTGTTACAATTCGTCAAGAAAATGCCTAGATGATGGGAGATTTCTTACCGAGTCCTCGTATATAATTGTGTGGGCTTACAGCCAGTCGATTCAAGGCGTGATACATGTATTTCCTGATTTGTTGAGGTTGATGCAATGCTCATCCGTGATAGAAGCGTTCTCAGATATCGTTGCGCACCAGTGCAAGCCATTTAAATTTTCAGTAAAATTGTTATGGTCAGCTGCATTATCCCTTTCAATTTTTATGATGATTTTGGTATTACTTTGGTTGGAAAAAGCCATCCAAGATAGAGGAAGGTGCTTCAATAGGTGTTCAATCTTCCCAAGGCCAGCAGTGTAGATGATTTGAAGCTTTGGGGATGATTTTTGCAAAAAGAAATTCGTTTTAGAGAGAAAAGCAGTTAGTGTGAATTTAGTCGCAAGACTCGATGTGAAACATAAAGAGCCTGTTTGATTAGTAGGATTTTAACTTATTTTATTCTTTAGTATTGTCTATTGTCGTACAACTCATAGCATGATGAAAAGTAGTCTACAAGACTCAATAATAACAAAATGTAATTCGTTTGTGAAAATTTCTGAATAATTTATTTGTATTTTCATTTCGTAAGCTGAATTGTATAGGGTTGGACATTATTAAAGAAGGAAAGTATGCGATATGTTTATCCGCTATTTTATTATGTTTAATGTAGTAAACGTTACAAAAATATATTTGCATCTAATACTTTTATGCTTGAACATGTAATTTGTAGTTCTTACATTTGAATGATAAAATATTATGAGAAAATTGCAGTGGAGGTTCCAAACATTTCAAAAAAGTGTATCTTAGTCCCAAACCTTTAAATCATAGCAAATGCACCCCTAACCTAACCATAATTTGACCATTTTTAAATGGCAAAAATGATCTCTTAACATTTTTTACTTAAAATAATTAAAAAAAAGTGGAAACAAAATAAAATGAAAAATAATTTTTCATTTTCCTCATCAGTTCATAACCTGAATGGCTACTTATATTAGAGGATTCCAGCAGAAGCATTAGCTCCAGCTCAGCAAACTCTATTTTGTTTATGGCGCCATTTGTATAGAATCTAGTTAGTTAAAATTCTGTTAGTTTCTGTCAGTTAGTTAAATCACAGCCGTGTTAGTTGGTTAGTATTTATAAATAGGTTTCAATATAATCATTCATTTTTCACGTATGAATAGTAAGAGAAATGATTTTCTCTTCTTTAATATGGTATCAGAGCAATTCCGTGTGCTTCCTTCTTATCATTTTCAATTACAATTTTGATCGATGGCTACAGAGATTCCGAATCAATCCTTTCATATCTTAGCATCATCAGCCAGCAATTCTGATGATTGTTCGAACCCCTTCTTTCTCCATCATTCCGATACCCTGGTCTTGTGCTTGTTTTGCAGCCATTAACAGGAAATAATTACGCTTCCTGGAGTCGGTCCATGGTGATATCATTGTTTGTTAAAAACAAGCTAGCTTTTATTGATGGATCGATTGCACCTCCTGAAACAATTGGTGATCTGTTCAGTGCTTCGATTAGCAACAACGATATGGTGATTTCTTGGATTCTTAATTCAGTTTCAAAGGAGATATCAACAAGAATGATATTTTCTGAATAAGCTCATGAATTTGGTTGATTTTAAGGAGAGAGATCAACAGAAGAATGGTCCACGAATTTTTCAATTGAGGCGTGACTTGATGAATTTAACGCAGGGGAAATCCTCTGTTAGCACTTATTTCACCATGCTAAAAACCATTTAGGAAGAACTCAATGGTTACAGACCTATGTGTTCATGTGGTAAATGCGTATGTGGAGGACATAAAAATCTTGCAGACCATTACCAAACAGAATGTGCTATGTCATTTCTGATGGGGTTACATGAGTCCTTCGATTAACTAAGGGGTCAGTTGTTACTAATGGACCCAATCCCTTCGATTAATAAAGTTTTTGCTCTTGTTGTGAAAGAGGAGAATCAGAGAAAAGTGAATGTGAATGTTGATACTTCAGGCATTAATAATTAGATGACTTTTTATGTTAAAAATGAAGCTAAGAAGCTGAATGCAGGACAATTAACCAGCAAGTTGCAGAAGAAAGAAAGGCCTATGTGTACATACTGTGGGTACTCAGGATATGACATAAATAAGTGTTACAAGTTATATGGCTTTCTTCTTGGATATAGACCTATGCAGAGAAATGGAGGAGCAAACAACCAGGCAGGTTTCAACAATCGAATTAATATTAATCAAGCTAACTGTGTTGTAGCTAGTTCAGCTGCTAGTTCAGTTTCTGAGCCAGTCCATGCTTTAGATCAGACAAAAAATGAGGTTGGAAAGTTTATACAAACCTTGACGCAGATTCAATATCAACACTTGATGAGTATGTTGAACACTCATCTTACTGCTGCCAAGATTGAGATACAACAAGAAGGCAGTTCTAATCATATAACATGTACATGCTTTTCTACTTCTTTCAATTCAATAATCAATTCACCTACAGTTTTGGTGATTGATTCAAGAGCTACAAGCCACATTTGCTCAAACCAATATGCTTTTAACAAGTTGAGACCAGTTCAGAATTCATTTATCACTTTTCCTAATCGTGATAAGATTCATGTTCAATTTGTTGGAGATGTAAGGTTATCGCCTGAACTCGTTCTTGAGGATGTATTGTTTGTGCCACAATTCGGATTTAACTTCTTGTCAATAAGTTCTTTAACGAGGAAATCTTCATTAAGTGTCAGTTTTCTCACGGAAACATGTGTTATTTAGGTTGTGCCAACGTTGAAGATGACTGGCAGGGGTAAAAAAGCTGAAAACCTCTATATAATTGATGCAAGTTCTTTTAGTTCATTTCAAAATAACATTGTTAGTTCCAAGAATTCTTGTAATTCTGTTAATTTCTCTTCTGATGTTCATGATATGGTTCCTTATAACTTATTGGCAAATAACGTAAAAAGTCACGTTTGGCATCATAGACTTGTGCATCTGTCTTTTAAGAAACTTGTTATGTTGACAGATTTGATGAGATTCGATGACAGAAATAAAGGAGCTACTATCCCTTGTCAAGTTTGTTCCCTAGACAAACAGAGAAGGTTTTCCTTTGCTGTTAATAATCATTTATCTTTAGCTGCTTTCAATCTAGTTCACCGCGACATTTGGGGACCTTACAATGTGACTTCACATGCTGGTTACAAATATTTCTTGACGCTAGTTAATGATTGCACTAGATTTACATGGGTGTATTTGATGAAACAAAAGTCTGAGGCAACTTTTATTATTCCTAGATTCTTCTCCCTCATAGAAAAACAGTTCAACAAAGTAATAAAGTGTTTTAGATTTGATAAAGTTAATGAACTGAGATTCACAGAATTCTTCAACGATAAAGGGATGATTCATCAATACTCCTGTGTGGAAAGACCATAACAGAATAATGTGATAGAAAGGAAATACTAGTATCTTCTAAATGTGGCTGGTGCTTTGTTCTTCCAGTATAGAGTCCCTATTCAATTCTGGGGAGATTGCATCCTCACAACTGCCTTTCTCATCAATAGGATTCAAGCTCTAATACTACAAAACAAGAAGCCCTATGTTTGCCTATACAAAACTCGCATAGAATATAATCATCTTAGAACATTTGGCAATCTATGTTTTGCCTCCACTCTATCTTCTAATAGAACAAGATTTCATCCAAGGGCCAAGGCATGTGTGTTTGTTGGCTATCCTCCTGCCATTAAAGTGTACAAATTATATGATATAGGCAATAAATCATTTTTCATTTCCAGGGATGTAGTTTTTCATGAACATATCTTTTCGTTCCAATCAATTCATTCCTCTACTGATTCTGTCGATCCATTTCTAGATATAGTATTACCAAATCCTCTTCAAGATTCGTTTTTAAATCATCCTAAAGCAAGTCTTTTGCCTGCAATGCCTCAAACAAATTCCTCATTTGCATATCATGACCATAATGATATTCCTCATGTCACTACGATCATGAAAATATTATTCCAGACAATGATTCTAATAGACAATTCACTTTATCTGTTCATGGAAGAGGTAACAGAACACAAAAAACTCCATCTTATCTTCGTGATTATCACTGTAATATTCTAACTAATTTCCATTCTCCTCAAGCTGATTCCATATACCCTTTATGTAAATCTTTATCTTACAATTCTTTCTCATCTTCTCATAAATCACTTCTATTCAATATATCATCTACCTTTGAACCTCAATTCTATAACCAGGAAATAAAACATGAACACTGGAAAAGAGTTATGACTGATGAATTGGAAGTCATGGAAGCCAATCATACTTGGCTTATTACACATTTGCCAATAGACAAGCACTCCATAGGATGTCGTTAGGTTTACAAAATTAAGTTCAAATCAGATGGGAGCATAGATCGGTATAAGACCCGGTTAGTGGCAAAAGGTTACACCCAACAAGAGTGATTAGATTTTAATGAAACTTTTTCTCCAGTAGCTAAATCAGTTACTATCAAGGCTCTGCTTGTTGTTGCAGCTATTAGAAAATGGCATTTAATTCAATTAGATGTCAATAATGCCTTCTTCAATGGTGATTTATTTGAAGAGATCTACATGGACTTGCCTTTAGGTCATCCTAAACGTTGTACTGGTGGTTCTTAGGGGGAGAAACTAGTGTGCATGTTGCAAAAATCAATTTATGGTCTAAAGCAAGCCTCTTGACAGTGATTTTCTCTCTAGACTGTGATTTTCTAAGTTCTCTCAGACACTTTTGTTACATGGTTTCCAGCAGTCCAGATCAGACTACTCATTGTTCAGGAAATGGTCTGGTGTTTCTTTCATTGCCGTACTTGTCTACACTGATGATATAATCATCACTGGATTAGATGCCAAATCAATTGATTCATTGAAGCATTTTTTGCATAGACAGTTCAAATTAAAGGATCTTGGTAAGCTCAAATACTTTCTTGGCTTGGAGATAGCAAGATTATAGAAGGGTTTCTCAAAGACATTATGCCTTACAACTTCTTGAAAACACTGGTTTTTTGGCCTGTAAACTAGGATTATTACCAATGGATCCTAAAGTGAAGCTCAGCTCCATTGAAGGGAAATTACTTGATGATGCATCTTTGTATCGACGACTTGTTGGTCGACTACTTTACTTAACCATATCACAGCCAGACATTACATTTGCTGTCCACAAATTGAGTCAATTTGTCTCGCAACCTCGTCACCCTCACTTTGATGATGTACATCATCTCTTGACATGTCTCAAAGCAACTCCAGGTCAAAGCTTGTTGTTTGATGTATTTTCTTCCATCCAACTTCAAGGAAATCAATCACCGGCTTCTGCATTTTTCTTGGGAATTCTTTAATCTCTTGGGAGTCTAAGAAATAGACAACCGTGTCCAGGTCTTCAGTTGAGGTAGAAGACCGTGTTTTTTCTTCTTCAGCCTGTGAGATAGTTTGGATTCATCAACTTCTTCTAGATTTGCAGGTTACCATTTCTCTTTCAGCTCTAATATTTTGTGATAATCAAGCTACCATTCACATTGCAAATAATCATGTCTTCCATGAAAGAACTAAGCACATCGAGATAGATTTCCAGTTCGTTCGAGATAAAGTTAATGACGGTTTCATCAAGCTATTGTCGGTTCGATCTCAACATTAGTTAGCTGATATATTCACTAAGCCTTTGTCATCATAACTTCTTTTTCCTCTCTTGTCCAAGATGACTATCCTCAATTTGCATAGTCCATCTTGAGGGGAAGTATTAGAGGATTCCAGGGGAAGTATTAGAGGATTCCAGCAGAAGCAACAGCTCTAGCTCAGTAGCAGAAGCAACAGCTCCAGCTCAGCAAACTCTATTTTGTTTTTGGCGCCATTTGTATAGAATCTAGTCAATTAAAATTTTGATAGTTTCTACCAATTAGTTAAATCACAGCTGTGTTAGTTGGTTAGTTTGCTTTGTATTTATAAATAGGGTTTTAATGTAATCATTCATTTTTCACGTATGAATAATAAGAGAAAAGATTCTTCTATTCTTTAATAACTCAATTCATTCCAGAATCTTGGCATTGTAATCCTCAATTTCATCAATGACAAAAAAAAATCTCGACGTAAAACATATCAAAATCGAAGTAGGGGTGTCAAATAGGCCTCGAAAAAAGCTCGGGCTAAGCCCAAATTTTGGGCGACGACCTGAGCCTGGGGCTGACCCGTGTGCCTGTGCAGCACTTGGGCAAGAAAATGATTGAAATGACATCAAAGAAGTTGTTGCCGGAGGTATTTTCCCTCTACTATTTGTAAACAATAGCAATAATGTTAGAATTAGGTTGTGACCTGAATTTTTATTAAGTATTTAATTGAAAATACTGTTGGAGGAGTATTGGGAGTGGTAGTAGACTTGGAGAAGTTTTGAAGAAATAAAAGACGACGAAGAGAAGGTTTTTCAATTTTGGCAAGTTTTCTCTCTTATTTCAACTCAAATACTATGTTATTGGTTTTACATATTGTAATAAGACTCCACCTTGTGTTATACTCTTGTTTGTATTAATTCTCCTAACATATTGGGGATTCTTGTATTATAAATATGTAGTATACTACACATATTTATTTGATCGGCTCAAAGAGTGATGAGGGAGGATCCATGTTACAGAGAGACTCGCAGATAGAGATATCGGGGGAGAATCTTGTGAAATCTCACATAACATATTATAACTCTTTAATTTTGATATAGAAAATTATTCGCTTCTACTCGAGATTTTTTCCATCTTGGATTTCCACGTAAATCTTGTGTTTTTGTGATTGTTATTTTCATTTTGCTCATTATCTCTCTTTAATATTCATAACAATTGGTTCAATTTATAACAAGTGGTATCAGAGATATTACCAGTTTTCTAACAAGTGATATTAGAGCTAAGGTTCAACAATTCTTAGGAGACTCGGTTTGGTTTTGTATTAGAGCGAGGTTTGATCAACTCAGAACGAGGTTTGATTATTTCAAGATGACAAATATGAAGTTTGATATTTTGCTTCTCGATTATAACAATTTTTTTTTTGCTATGACGGAGTTTTTGTTTGGACGCTAGAGGAGAATCAATGTAAGGAGTTATAAAAAGTGGCAGAGGTCCCAGTTATATGTTTTAAAAGGTTCAACGATCGCGTTTCATGCAGCTGTCACTAAATTAAAGAAAAGAGATATTAGACCTCAGGAGAGGTTCGGTGAGACTGATTTAATTGTTTATGATTTTATAAGCGTTGACTCAGATGGAGTTGATTGTGATCAGATTGGTCGTGGTGATAGTTCAAGTAAATTTGGTACCTAAGGTAATCCTGCAGATAAGTGGTGCTTGAATTCAATTGATAGTTGCTGAGTTTTGCCTTAATTGGGCTTTGTGGAAGAGGTGGAGTAATTTGTTGAAGTATTTTGTTTGAAGAATTTGTTGAAGTTGAAGAGTTAAGTTTTATTTCTTGCAGTGGAATTCATGTAAAAGTAGAGTTTGCTAGATTTAGCTTGTGACCCAAATTCTTGCTGAGTGTTTGCTTGAAAATGTTGTTGGGAGAGTATAGGGAGTAGTAGACTTGGAGAAGTCTTGAAAAAGTAAAAGACGACAAAGAGAAGGTTTCTCGATTTTGGTAGTTTTTCTCCTATGTCAACTCGAATACTCTATTATTAGTTTTAACTATTGTAATACGACTTCACCTTGTGTTAGATTTTTGTTTGTATTCGTTTTTCTAGTATGTTACGGATTCTTGTATTATAAATATATAGTGTATTATACATATTTATTTGATCGACTCAAAGTGTGATCCAAGGAGGATCTAGGTGAATAGAGAGGGACTTGTAGATAGAGATATCAGGGGAGAGTTTTGTGAAATCCCACATAATATATTATAACTCCTTACTTTTGATGTAGAGAATTCTCTGCCTTTGCCTGTGATTTTCCCCATCTTGATTTCCACGTAAATCTTGTGTTCTTGTAATTGTTATTTTCATCTTACCCATTATCTTGTCTTTAATATTCATAACAATTGACTCAATTTCTAACAAATGGTATCAAAGCTATCACCAATTTTCTAACAAACAATCTGAATGATCTTTCTTTTAATAGCAATTCTCAAATGTACAACAATGTTATTGGCGACTTTTTAACATAAGATTATACAGAATCATATTTACTATATCAGAAATGGAAATTGGAAGTGGAGCTCCTTCAACAGTGAAATTGTGAGATGCATACACCATGAAAACCATAAACACCTTGAGAAATCATCATAAATCCTCAATCACTCAAAACACCAAAATATGAAATGGAAAACAAAAATACCCAACAAAAAAAATATAACTTTGATCGCTTAACTACCCTTCAATGCGTGCTTCCATTGTACGGCAATGAGACAATAGAAGAGGAGAAGTGGATGGGAGGAATACACTAAGAGAGTGTAGAAATGGGGAAATCTTTGAAGAGAAACCACAAGGTAACTATGCACACGCAAGGGAACAAAGGGGCAAGTTTTGTAAGACTATATTACCTTTCATTTTGAAAAGAAAATTGATTACAGGTGTTCAGTTAATGGAGAAATTGACAAGAAATGGACATAGTATTGAAAGATAAGGACGATATATACTAGTTATCCATATAATAATACTCTACAGGTAACACGATAATGCATATGTTACCTTAACATGTATTTGATAAATAATAATAATAATAATAATAATAATAATAATAATAAGTTTTAATGTAAAATTTTAAAATATTGATTTTAAATGATGATGAGATATATCTAAAAATTAAAAAATAAGGTACATGTAAAATATTAATTTTATAGAAAAAATTCATAAATAAAAGTTTAAGTATAACTCATTTCAAAATTAAGATAAAATGTTTAAAATTTCAAAAACCAGATATTTATTAAATTTATTTCTAAAATAGTTAATCAAAAATATATTTTATAAATTAAATATAAGGTTGCAATTTTATACAATTTGGTCACAAATTATCAAATTTTTTGGTTACAAATAAATTCTTGGTCACAATTAAATATTTTATAGATCACAAATTATTTTACGATTACAAATTTTATGAAATTAATAGTCACATATATTTTATTGATCACAAATCACAAATTTTATAGATCACAATTTATTTATTGATTACAAAATATCAAATTAATTGATCACAAATTATATTTAAGTCACAATTTATCAAATTATTGTTACAAATTAATAAGTTCTTAGGTCACACAGTATTTATTAATCACAATTTATATATTTTATTGGTCACATATTGTTTATTGGTCGCACACTAACCAATTTATTGGTTACAATCAACCAAATAATTTGTGACCACCGCCTTCTGACCTCCACCTCACCACTATCGCAGCCAAAATCATCGTTACCAGAACAATCACTACCCACCAACGACCACCACACCACCACCATCCATCCAACAACCAAAAAAAAATCATCACCACCACTGCACATCGCACCACCACCATATCTTCTATTTCCATTTACACTACACCCAACCATCACCCCACCAAAAAAATCCACAAATTTGCCGCCGCCACTACCACAACACACTATCACCGCCTACACCACCAACACCTCAAAAACCGCAGCAAAATATGTCAAAGAATCACCACAAAAATCACTGCATGATGCCGCAAAATTACCACAGAAGAAACCACATCGAAGCAGCTGAGCAACGATCAAGGCTGCTTCGCGCGATACTGGTGTGGGGCTGCGTCGCAATAGATAGAAAATGGAGAATGGGAGGAGAGAGGGCATCGGAAACACCACCGTAAACGTTCCACTTCGAGCCATGCGAAGGGTGGTGCCAGCTGGGGGTGGTGGTAGTAGCGACTAATGGCTAGAGATGGTGGGACAGAGAGAGATGAGAAAAATTGAGAGGATGAAATAATTAGGATTTTAGTGTGTATGGTTGGGTAAAATGAATATGTATATTTAAATTTGTAATATAATTATTACTATTTTAAAATTTTAATCATCATTTGATTTTTAAAATAAAAACTTTTAAATCTGAGATTTGAAATAGAAAGTTTAAAATTCTGGTTACATGTAATTTTCACTTAATTTTATTTGAAAAACTTGTAGAATAAGTTTTTGAGGAAATTACAAAAATTCAGGTGTTTAAAGATTGATTTTCAAAAATCAGATTAAAAGTTTAATTATTCAAAAATTAGGTAATAATTTTATATTTTAATAAATATATTAATACTAAAACCCTAACTCATTTTCATTTTTCTTTCTCTTTCTGTCGTCTCTCTCTGTTCTCTCTCTGTGAACATCGAGCGATGATGTAGTCCGTCGAAAAATTAGGTGAACGGCATCGTCGCTGTTGTGACGCGCAGCGCCTCGCAGCTGGTGATATGAGCCCATGCAGGGGCATCGCCTTTTTTTCCTCTTTTGCATTTGTTTCTAGTTGGTATAGTAGTGGAATTAGAGCGGTGTTTTGGGGAATTTCCCACACAGTGGTTGGGTTGTTTCTATAGATGTGGGTGTTGGAAGAAATTCTCGATTTTAGCAGGCGATTGATATTTTCTTGTTGGATCTTGTAGTGACAGTTTTGTTGTGGTGATGTTGTAGTGGTGGTGTGATGTGGTGGTGTTAGCGAAGACAGGGTTGGAGATGGTGGCAGGTTTGTGGTGGTTGTGGTATGGTTTGGTAATGTCTTTGTTGTTGTTGGCGATGGGGATGGTGGTGGATTTGGTGGCGATAACGGGGATGGAGGTGGTGGCGGGTTTATGATTTTTTTTTGTTGGATCTGGTGATGACGGTTTTATTGGTGCTGATGTGTTGGTGTTGGTGGTGGTGCTGTTATGGTAGCGGCGACAATTACGGGGTGGGTGATGGATCTGGTGGTGGCGACCGAGTGGTGGTTGTTGGTGGCTGGAGATCTGATAGAGTTGATTGTCATGGTTTTTGTTAGCGGTTGATTAGATCTGGTGGCGACGTTGGTGGTGATGTCGTAGTGTTGGTGGTGTTGTGTAGGGGGTGACGGCGGCGACAGTGTAGGTGGTTGTCGTATGTGACCCACTATTTGACATGTGAGCAACTGTTTAATTGTGACCTTAAAATTCAATAATTTGTGACTAACAAATTTGAAAATGTGTGACACACACACACACACACACTAAATTTTGACCTATAATTCTTTTATTTGTGATCAGTAAAATAAATTGTGACCTTAAAATTCGATATGTGACCAACAAATTTAAAAATTTGTGAATGATTGATAAATTGTGACATATAATTTTTTTTATAAGTAACCTATAAAATTTCTGATTTGTGACCTTGAATTTATTTGTGACCAATTAATTATTTAAATGTGATCAGTAAATAAGTTGTAACATATGGTTATGTACTTGTAACCGTTAATTGTATAATTTTGATTTTATTATATTTAATTAATAAATAAATACCTGATTTTTTGCATTAATTAAACTTAAAACCTGATTTTTGAAAGGGAACAATACATTAAGACATTAAGCATCACTATTTCAAAAATAAGAAAACAAGTTTCAAATTTTAAAAATCAGGTATTTTTAAATTTTTATTTATGAAATAATAAATTTTTAAATCAATTTATTATTAAATATTTTATTCTAATATAATATAATTAACTCACCCCATCTCCACCACCCCTACCGCTCAGGGGACTATTTCGGCGACTGCTCCGATTCCGGCGATTGGTCCGTGCGACTATTTCGATAACTCTTCTGCCATCGGTTTATTTCGTCGACTGCTCTGATTCTGGCAATTATTCCAACTCCAGAAATATTCGGACGATGGATCCACCCACACCACCCATACTTTGCAAAAAGAATTCAAAAATTAAAAATATCAAGTCACTTACGTGTCATTCGTGACTAATTGTGATCAAATTTATATTAAGTGTGACTGCATTTGTCATCTATGACTTATTTGGCCAAATTTGTATTCGGTGTGACTGTCTATGTAATCTATGACTAATTGTAACCAAATTTGTATTCAGTGTGAGTGTCTGTGACGAAGTCAATCTTAATTGTGGCACGGTATGTGATCAAGTCACGACCAGTCATAATTAACACAGAATTGGTCACAACGAGTCACAATTGGTCATAATTAGAAAATAATTGGTCACAACCAATTACAATAAACACATATTTGATCACAAATGATCACTACAAACAAATTCGCTTACACCACGAGCAAGCACCAGAATCCACCACCAATCTTTACCACCATCACCTTCAATACACCACCACTACCACATTCAATTCAAATTTACAGTACAAAAATGATGATGCGAAGGCGAACAAAATGTATGACAATAAATAAGTAATTAATGAGAATGAATTCCTGTAGAAGTAACTTTTCTGTTGAAATTATTCGATGAGAACAAGAAACTAAGCATAACAACATTGTAACAGTAATAATTAATCTAAGAAACTGATTTGTTTAATATGAATAAGTAATCAAACACTTTTGTAGATCCACGAATTGAAAAGATTTTTGTTGAGGCTCACGTCAAGCAAAGGTAGGAGTTCATCGAGAGAATCCAGAGGCTGAAGAAGCTTGTTACCAACAGCAGCTAGTTCGTCTTCCATATTTTTATTCAGAGGCTGAAGAATGTTGCTATGACGACGAGGATCAGCAATGATGAGCAGTCGGTGTTGCTACCATCACTGCAACCAACCATCTATCGCAAGATCAGCATCACCGCCACCAACACCAACT
>CAIGRL010086915.1:0-14877 GCA_903798325.1 Fraxinus xanthoxyloides
TTTAATTCCAATTTATTCAACAATTTTTCATACATGTCAATGATCGAATTAACTTATTGTATTTAGTGATCTCTCTCAAATAACACTAATCATATTCATATACCCGAACTTACTATATCTCTATGTAAATTCACATACATAAGAACGCATTATCTATATGAATTCAACAAAGATCGCATAGCTTATAATTATCTCTCGATCTCTTATAATGTCTATGTCAATTATTACATGAGCTAGAATTATGCATCACATCTCGATCTCAGTATTATCCCTAAATCAATTAATTGTTTCGCAAACAATTAAAGCATTAAACACACAATAATTAATTAACAAGTATTAAAATAACAAGAAAATCCTTAAATTAAACATATAATTAAAACATAAACTACATCATCAATACTAACATAAAAAGATTTAGCGACTCATAATTTTGAATTTAAATATGCAAAAGTGGAAAGAAATCACCAAAAATTGACGAAACGTAAGATTTTCCCCTAATTCAATTTTGCCCACTTTGGTCTGTTTGTGTAGTATAATAATAATAATAATAATAATAATAATAATAATAATAATAATAATAATCAATTCATTAACTTTTCCTCTTCCCGCAATTGACTTCGACTTCTTTGTCTCTTCCGATTTCTTTATGCATGAATGTGTGTAATATATAAATTACAATCTCTCTGTTTTTTCCCCAGTAGCCGCCCACTATGCCGAATAAACTCAATTTCAAAGAATGACTATGGCTTTCTCTTCTTCTTTTCAAGCCCAAAAACTTTCACGTAATGCAAATTAATCCTTAAAATAAATTTATTTGTACTGCACATGCCAATTTAGTTCTCGTACTTTAGATTTTTGCCACGTTTCCGCTATTTTGCATTCTTTTCTTCAATTCTTCATTAAACATAAAGTTTTAATCTACAAAATACAATTTAACATAAATTAGGTAGAATTTAATTCAAAAGACAACAAAATGTCATAATTTAGCATCTCGAATAAGTATAAAAATTACATTTATCACACCCCCAAACTTGACTTTTGTTTGTCCTCAAATAAAACTAAAACCTAACAAACACACAAACATATACTGCTAATTATCTAATTCTTGGTCAGTCAATCAAGTAAGGTAAAAAGATTTATTAGTTAACCTGACTTTTTATCTCAGGATTGAAATCGTAATATTAATTCATAGCTTCAAAATCACAATACAGAAATTAAAGTCTACTTTTCCGATGTAAAATTGACATGTGTGTGTGAGGAATTAAGAATCTCATTATGAATTTAGAAGTTGTTTCAATTCTCAGCTCTCAATGGTAAAATATATTATTTCATCTCTCGTAAGATTCACACATCTTCAAACTAATTCTTTTCGCCCTTTTCAAGTGTGTGAACTAATGTTGAATTTTATACTATCCTCAACCCTCTAACTTAGGTAAATCTCACAATTGCTAGTCAGTATGTCAATAAACAAGGATTTCCATAGTTTGATTGCTTTAATCTCTAGGACTTAACTAGGTTAATAATATCTTATCGAAAGTCATTTTTCCCAATAAGTGTTTAGGACTTAACCAAGGTATTGGTGTGTCTTTTATTTCATACATCTACTTTTTCTGATTTTCTATAAATGTTTTTTCTTTATTTGAAGTATTCTCACCCTTAAACTTTCTAAGTGATCCATGTAACAAGCTTTCGACCGATGACTCCCAAATCAGATAACCATACGACACCAAGTTTTAAAGACCCTTGTAGGCTTAATTGTTCGAGTCATAAAGGCTACGAAGAGAAATTTTCAAATAAAATACTTTTTTTTTGCTTTGATTAGTGCAATATCCCTCATTAAACACTAATTCAAGAAAAATTACCTTTAACTTGAGATTTTTCATCCAATTTCATCCATTGACCTTAGGCAATTCACAAAAGAATTTTTTTCTTTCACACATGGAATCCCATTTATCTCAATATCTTCTCACAACAGTGAAATCCCCCAAACTATTTTAAATTTGGTCCAAAGATATAAAATTTTGTGATTTTGGGTTTAGTATCTACTGTCTACTATTTCAACGTATTCAATTATGAATTCAACTCACTCATACAGGATGCTTAACTTAATTCATGTGCTCAATATATATCCAATTTCTTATGAAAAAGTAAAAATTAATTTAAACATGCAATTTATTCACTATTCATAGATCAATTTATGATTCAATACATTTCTCATTGTCAACCAGGCAACTAACCCACACAAACATACAAAAATAAAATATTTTTAAATTTTTTTTTTAAAGATTTTTCATTTTTTTTAAAAAAAAAATTACATCACACAAAAACATATAAAAAAATTAAAACTAATTTTTCTACCCTCAAACTTAAACTAAATATTGTCCTCAATATCTTAAAACTTAAATCTACATATAAAGGGGTGGGGAAGAAAGTGAAGAAAAGACTCCCCTAATATGGCGTGTAATTCAACTGCTAGCTTTGTTATTAGCCCTATGGCTCCTTGGTCAATTTAAATGTTCCGCGACGTCATGTTCCTGAAAAATCAAATACAGCATTGAGATCAAATAATTGGAACAAGTGTTATTTAGCTCTAACATTTAAGAAACCAACATATCGAAGACCTAAGAGGAAACATAGTATGGATGATAAATCCCAAATAAATTTAAAATAAATTAAAATATCCTAGAATACAAAATAGAATAAATAAAAGAAGAAAAACGCTTGGGTTGCCTCACAAGAAGCGCTTCTTTAACGTTATTAGCTTGACTGTAGTGGTGATTATTCTAGCTCATCTAATAAGATGGAAAATTTTTCTTTCGAGAATTCTTCCTCCAAATACCGCTTCAACCTTTGACCGTGAATTTTGAAATTACCCTTTTCTGGACGTTGTAACTCAACTGTACCATAAGGATATACTTTCACCACCGTAAAAGGTCTAGCCTATCGAGATTTTAATTTTCCAAGGAAGAGCCTTAGTCGAGAATTATAGAGTAGCACTTTCTCTCCCACTCCTTTGAATGAATTTGTCATCCCGTTGCTTTGTTCATTCCTTATAGATACGAGAATTTTCATAAGCTTCATTCTTGAACTCATCCATCTCATTGAGCTGTAGAAGTCTTTTTCCCAAGCTTGTTGCATATCAAAGTTTAATTTCTTCATCGCCCAGGATGCTTTATGCTCCAACTCTATAGGTAAGTGACAAACTTTTCCATACACCAATCGATATGGGGACATTCCAATAGGTGTTTTACATGATGTTCTATATGCCTGGAGAGCGTCATCTAATTTCTTTGTCCAATCTTTTCTTGATGTATAACTATAGTTTCTAATATTCGTTTGATCCTGGTTGGATATTTCCACTTGACCACTTGTTTGTGGGTGATACGTTGTAGCAATGCGATGCTTCACTCCATATTTATGATAGAACCAAGTCCAACATCCTATTGCAGAAGTGTTTGCCACCATCACTAATGAGTGCCCTTGGAATTCCAAATCAACTCAAGAAATTTATGATTACCTGAGAATCATTTGTTGGTGTAGCAATTGCTTCAACCTACTTAGATACATAATCTACCGCCACCAAGATGTATTGACATGAATAAGAGGATGGGAATAGACCCATAAAAAGCTCTACTTCAAGTATGGAGTTCAAAAGCATCTCATTTCTCATAGAGATGTTTCCAGATCTTTGACACCAATCACATGCCTTAACTATGCTATGTGTATCTTTAAAGTATCTTTAAATAGTGCTGACCAATAGAAACCAGACTGGAGTACCTTACCTTAGCAGCTGTTTTCGTTCCTCCAAAATGCCCTCCATATGGTGTCGAGTGATATTGCCTTAAGATTTCAACCATTTCTACTTTAGGTACACATCTTTGAATGATTTGATCCAAACCAAGCCTATATAGATATGGATCTTCCCAAAAGTAATATTTTAAATCTGAAAAGAACTTCTTTCTATATAGATATGGATCTTCCCAAAAGTAATATTTTAAATCTGAAAAGAACTTCTTTCTCTTTTAGTGGGTGGTGTCAGGAGGTAAAATGTTGCTTGCGAGGTAGTTGACTATATCTACATACCAAGGGACCTCAATTAGAGCGAGGAATTGTTCATCTGGAAAGAGTTCGTTGATTTGATTATCCCCTAATGGTGTGATCTTTTCCAATCTAGATATGTGATATGCCACTACATTTTCTGTTCCTTTCTTGTCTCGAATTTCCACATCAAATTCTTGTAAAAGTAATACGCATCTGATAAGTCTAGGCTTAGCGTCTTTCTTGGCTAGTAAATGTCTACGGGCTGCATGATTAGTGTAAACGATGACTTTTGACCCAATAAGATATGATCGAAATTTGTCAAATGCAAACACTACTGCGAGTATCTCTTTTTTCAGTAGTGGCATAGTTGATTTGAGCATCGTTGATGGTTCGACTGGAGTAGTAGATCACTTGAAGCGTCTTATTTATTCTCTGACCCAGCACTATTCCAACTGCAAAGTCACTTGCATCACACATGAGTTCGAGCGTTAAATCCTAATTTGGTGCTACAATGATAGGTGCAGTTACCAATTTTTCCTTAAGTGTGTTGAGTGCTGTCAAGCATTCCTCAGTAAACTGGAATTTAACATCTTTCTCAAGCAAATTACATAATGATTTAGTAATCTTTGAGAAATCCTTGATAAGCATGACCTGTAGAACCCTACATGATCTAGGAAACTTCTGATTCCCTTTACTGAAGTAGGTGAGGCAGTTTTTCAATTACTTGAATTTTAGCCTTGTCAACCTTAATACCTTTATTTGATACTCGATGATCCAATACAATACCCTCCTGAACCATGAAGTGACACTTCTCCCAATTCAGTAAAAGATTGCTTTCCTCACACCTTTGTGGAACTACAGCCAGACTCTTGAGACATGTATCAAATGAAGACCTAAAAACTGAGAAATCATTCATAAATACCTCAATAAAATTTTCAACCATATCTGAGAAGATTTCCATCATACATCTCTGAAATGTGGCGGGTGCATTACATAAACCGAATGGCATCCTCCTAAAACCCAAGGTTCCATATGGACATGTAAATGTTGTCTTTTTCTTGATCTTTAGGAGCAATTATGATCTAATTGTATCCCGAGTATCCATCCAAAAAGAAATAATGAGAATATCCTGCTAATCTTTTCAGCATGGTCAATAAGTGGTAGATGGAAGTGATCTTTTCTCGTGGTAGTGTTTAACTTTCAATAATCAATACAGACCCTCCATTTTGTTACTGTTCTAGTAGGTATGAGTTCGTTGTTTTCATTCTTCACCATTGTGATGCCCCCTTTCTTTGGTACTACTTGTATTGGACTCACTCACTTACTATTAGAAATATGATATATAGTACCTGCATCTAAAAGTTTAAGTACTTCAGCCCGAACCACCTCTTTTATACTAAGATTCAATCTCCTTTGATGTTCTACTGATGGTTTGAAGTCATCTTCCATAAAAATCTTATGCATGCATAATGATGGGATGATACATTTTATGTCAGCGATGGACTATCCAATTACAATTTTGTGTTCTCTAAACACCTTAAGTAATTTCTTTTCCTCATCCTCTGTTATAGAGCTTGAAATGATAACTGACAATATAGAAGCTTCCCCTAGAGAGGCATACTTCAAATGCATTGGTAGAGGTTTTAGTTCAAGCGTTGGTAGACGTTGAATATATGACAATAGTCTAGTAGGGCCCTTTTTGTGTTGTACAATGAAAATAATAATTCTATTTATATGGAATCCATAAAACTCCAAAAAATGGAATGAAACTCTAAAAATAATAATAAAAAAAAAGATATCACAAAATGGAGTTTTAATTAAAATAGAAAATTGAACAAAATCTGGAAAATTTGCAATCGAAAATATACTATGTAGTCACATAGACCATTTGAGCTCCTTCACTGTGGGTTCAGTAAAGGGGCATGCGGTCAATATGCAAACATATGCTCTCAACAATTATGTGGTCGCACAGTTGTTCCTTTCAGCTTCTCTATCCATTACTTGAATCAAGTTGCTCCACTTCGTTTCATTTCTCATGCTCAACATGAAATTTGTCCATTTGTTTGCCATGATCAATGTTTCATCCACCATGGCTTGATCAAGTAGTTTCATTACTTCTTTGACCCCTTTCTCTCGCGATATAGATATAGACCCTTCCTCAACGATTACTGAATTATTACTCGAACTTGCCCTCGTATCATGAATCACATCACCTATAGGAGGCGAGTTGACCGATATGTGGATGTCGGAATGGATAGGCCGAAATGGTGGTGCTACAATGTATACCTTTCTCGATTTAAGGAACCTCAAGGCTCATGGGTAGAGTGTGATGGCAAAATGACGTCGTTGTTGGTGGATAAGTAGCGACATGGTAGAGTTAGTTGAAGGTGGCGGCATGGGTATGGTTGAAGGTGGGAAGAAGATGAGCTGGAGTGGGATGCAGATAATAAAGTTTTAAAGGTTTGGGATTGTGTTGGCACATATAAAAATTTGAGTATAACTTGCAAGAAAAGAAAAATTTTGGATTGTTACTCCAATTATTCCATTTTAATTTTGGCAATTTTTATTTTTTTTTAACGATTAAACTAATAGAATTGGACGGTAGGAAGGTTTTTCGCGCACAAAAGGTTATATTTCGCAATAAAGATTTCAAATAGGGACATTTTCTGTTATTTCCAATAAGTAGAGGAGTTTTTCACACAATGTCTAATAGGTGGGCTTTCTACTACTAAATCTAAAATAAAAGTTACTATTAAAATAAGTAACTTATTGAGTTCAATAAATAAATAAATTTTTTTTTTATTTTAACTTTCTAGTTGACCACTTATTTATTTACTTTTATGCTTAATTTACTTTTTATTTTTAAATACATTTAAGCCCCGTATGACCCATATTATTTGATATTATAATTTTTGGAATAATAATTTTTGGAGAATGCGTGGTTGAAAAAGAATTTTTTTTTTGGTTTATATTAAAAAATGTGTGGTTAAAAAGAAGAGATAGAAAAATATATTATAAATTTAATGGGGGCTAAATAAGTTACACTTTTTCTTCTTTATAAGCAAAAATGTAAAAAAATTTGACCAAAAAAATTACTAAGCCCATGTTTGGACTCCATTAACGTAAAAAAATGACAATGTCACTTTTATCAACTTGATTGAGAATTTCAAAGAGGTAACCTGGGCTAAAATATTATTGAAGTAATAAGAAGAGGGTGTGTTTGTATTAAATGGAGAGACTTTGAGGTGTGTTTCATACAATGGTTGAGTTCTGTCTCCATAGAAGACCTTATAATTCCATTTATAGCATGAAATAGGCAAATTAATATGTTTTTCATCAAATTAGCTATAATATTGACCTGAATGTGCGTACTGCCGACCTAATTTTCATTAGCTGTTGAGGTCGGCTTCCATGTGCTGTAACAGAGCTGATGTGGGAAGTAATCATTAGAAAATTGTGATTGGTCACAATTTAAGGTGCCCATGATGTTTGTCATGTGCCCTGAAGTGATTGTGTTAGATAAATGTGTGATGTTAGCCTTGGAGTAAGGGAAATCAAAGTGTAATAATGATGTTCCTCAAGTGATGGCAGCAGTTCATTCCTTCTGAAGATAAGCCAGTTTGAGCTAAGCTCTAAGTTGTACCAAGCTGAGCTGAACTAGATTGGGAATTCCCTCCTAACATGATGACCTTATTTTGATGTTTAAACTCAACTTAAATCGGTTTTAATTACTTTGACGAACTATTATATTGACTGAGTTCAACAAGGTAAATTGTTGAAATAGTAGAAAAAAGAGAGAAATTTGTATTAGAAAGAAAGCTTGCAAAATGTGTTTTATATGTCCTCCCCTCCTTCCACTGGGGAACAATTTAGTCATATTTATAGGCTCCAAAATCAGCAAATTGACCTAAAAAATAAGTTATCTACAATGCATTTCTTGAATTGTGTGCCACTGTCCATGCATTTCTTGAATTGTGTGCTATTGTCCATGCCTCTGTGCCATGTGTTGTTATGTGAATGGTCATAGAAGAATCAACGAAGTCATGGATAAGATATAAGTGGCAGTAAAACAATGATGATGTTTTCTAAATGACGACGGATATGGTTGAGTTGACCTAACACAGACGAGCTGATCTAGCTTGGTAGAGCTCATAGGTTGAACCGACTTGGTGATCTTTTAGCTCATCCTCTTTGAAGTGACCATTGAACATTCGCAAACTCTCATTCTCAAATTAAAGTAAATTCAAGTTGATTTTGTGAGTTTGGATGCCAACAAATTCTATTAATCCTAAAATATATTTTTTTTATATCTTATTTTAACCACATTATTCAAAAAATACTATTTTGAAACTCAACTCTTTACTCAAAATGGGGATCAAGGGTTAAGCCCCTGTTTGGTACACATTTTAATTTTTATTCTCATTCTTCTACTCATTTTCAACCACACATTCTTCAATAAAATAATATTTTCTATCACATTAATAACTTTTCCTTCTTTTTCTACCACACATTCTCCATCAATTTATTATTTTAGAATACATTCTTTCAAAATAATGTAGATCAAACGCTAACTTTTTATCGGATTTAAGCTGTTATATTTTTAAGGGATTTAAGCTTCTATTTTTACGACTTATTTTTACTTCTATCAAATGTTTAATGCTTACCCAAACATACCCTTCGTTGATACGAATATGGACGTTAAGTAGAGAGAGGGGGAACCACAGTAGACACCCGCGTGATGAAATTTCCACACTCATTTCACAGCTAAAATCTTTGAATTCCCATGGAAATCACCCATCTACACCCATCAAATTTGCCATAAATTACTATGCAGATCAATTTTACGACTATACATGCCTATATATAGTTAGGGTTTTCGAAAATCTAATTTTAGATGGCAACATCTCCCTCAGTTTCAATTCAGTGGACCCCCGAAGACGATCTTTTGTTGAAAAACGCTGTTGAGGTACAATTTTTAGCACATATAGCCACATTCTTGTGGTTTATTAAAATTTGGCGTCGAATTTGCATTAAATTGGTGAATATTGGGTTTTTCAGTATTTATTTTATTATTATTATTATTATTTTTTTTTTTTATATATCATTTCATGTCAATTGCGAGTTTTTGGAACTCTGTTTCTTGATTTTACTGATGCAAGATCCTTAATGAATTAGTAAATTAATGTCATATACTAGTGATATTTAAACATTTTCACCTTGAGTTATGTACTTGAGTATTTTATGATTGGAAGCATCGTTATATAAAATTATAGTATCTTTTAGTATTTTTTTGTCTCTTTCTCATAGAAATGAGTACTCATTTATCTTTTTTGGTTCAGTAAGTCTAGATTTTAAATGTTTAGATCATACGATATGCAGGCATGAAGATAAGTTGACAATACCAATACTTGAGCATGTTTAAAAGTGCCCAACCAGCAAAAAGACAATGCTTATGAAATTATTTGAAGACGATTGTAGTGTTGCCATTTTAGTTCTGCCCACTTGTTTGTTTCTATAACTGAAGTCCCAAATATGCACAATCTCCATACATTGTTTTCAAGGTTCTTAGGATGCTGCTATACGAAGTGAGTTGGATTTACACATGGTGGACATAATTTCTATGTGGATTGAACATCACTACTAAAGAAAGCATAGATAGTAGCATCAGGTTGAAAGCAACAGGTCAGCATACCTATTGTATTGCATATAGTGCATTTAGAGTGGAAACTCTTGCGCAATAAAAGAGCTGCCACTTTCGTTGGATGGGCATGATTCACATATCTCTTGATAGACTTTTCCTTGATGTGAATTTTTCTCGTTTTAACATTTGAAAGCCTGTGAAAAGCAGATCTGGTAGTGAATAGTTCGATCATCCACCTTGAATTTTATTATGTAAGAAAATGATTATTGGACCTTATTCCACTTGGCATGTTTGGAGCATTTTTAATTTCCTTTCAATCCATGGAAAATTGGTGAAAGAAAAGGATGCAGGAAGTGATTGTGAGTATTTTGTAATTGCAGCTGACATGAAAGTGTAGTTACCTCTGTTAGTTTTATTTCTCTGTCTCAAAGTTAAGAAATTATTTCAGAACTTCCATTTCTTCTCCCTTTATGTGCTTCCGTTGTGGAATGCCATGTTCTGTTTAATGGAATAATGTTCTCTATTGCAGGCTGGTGCGTCATTGGAATCACTTGCTAAAGGTGCAGTTCAATTTTCTCACAGATTTACCTTTAAAGAACTGCGAGACAGATGGCATTCTCTTCTCTATGATCCTGATATTTCAACCCAAGCTTCTGCCCGCATGTTTGAGCTTGAGATCTCTGGCTTCAACTCTTCATCAAAGTTAACTAGATTGGAGAACAATTTCAAAGGCAATAAAGAGGTTCCATGGAAGAGGAAGCGTGAAAGCATTCGCAGGCATTACTATGCCATGCGGAAAAAAATTCGCAGCGAATTGTTCGGTAACATTGATCCAGGTTTTTTCGAACCCGATCTTCATGACTGCAGTGAGCAGGCTGCTGCTTTTCAGAAGCATGAGGTACTTGTTGGTAATAATCCTCAGGGTGGAAATTGTTCAGATAATATAGGGCTTCATGGAGAACATTTGGATATTCTATGCCAGGCCTTTCCAGATATTACTGTGTCCTCTAATGCAACTATTATATCTCACTCTGAATGTCCAAATCCAATTAAAGATAAATGCCCAACTGAAATCGTGAGAAGATATGGGTTTGATGAAAATGCCTCAACCTCAATAACACAAGGTGAAGGTAAGTTTTTCGAGGCTAACATCAAAAGTAAGAAAAGTCTTCCAGTAGTGCCATCTGGAAGAGAATTTATTGGATGTTCAGAGACGAAACACTTGCCTCCCTTCAATTCAACAAATGAAAACCTTCATAATGACCGTGTTAAATTAGAAGGTAGACAAAAACTCAACCCCTCTAACACAGATGACATTGCCCCATTTTGCACAATGAGCCTTTCATCTCACCAGCCTGATTTGCACACATGGAAAAAAATGCGAGATGTTTCTGCTTCTCTTATGCCAGTTAATGTAAGCCAGAGAGCTACAGCTCAGGTTGCTGTAGAGATGCTTCCTGATGATGGTGAGGGTAAAATAAGTTCGTCAACATACACAGTCGTACATTCAGGGTCTTTACTGAGTGAGAGATGCAGTAATTCTGATGTCATCAATTTATCAACTGTGTCAGAAAGCGAATTTGCAGACCCTGATTCACTATTGAACCTTTCAAATGAAGAAGAGATACTCTTGGTGGACGTGGATGAGAAACATGCAACGGATAAATCTTATATTGATAAGAAGAATCCACTTCTCTTGAACTCTCCAAATGATGTTCAAGAAGATGATAACGTTGGCAAACTCGAAGTTGGGGCTGTAATGGTTTCACAGATTTGTTCTGCATCTACTCCTAGTGGAAATCCAGTGGTGTCAGAAGTTACACCTTCCACCATTCCTAGAGAGCAGACTCATTTAGATGTTAATGCACCATCAAATTCAACTTTAAATTGTGAATTCAATGAACTTGGTGATGGAAACATAAGCTGCACTTTGAACACTGAAGACACTGAAATTCCAAGCAATGATGATATATTCTTACTCATCCACCCTTCCATTTCATTTGGTTCTTCTGCAACACAACCGATTTCGACAGCTTCTATTGACTTAACTTCTGCTGCTCATCAGAAGGATAATGAACGAGCAGGGAACTTGTTGAGAAAAGTAAATCATTCTGCAGAAGCTTTTGCATGGTCTCACAAGGTCGAACCACAGAATGTGTTAGAACCATGTCCTTACCACCCACTTGTTGGTCGTTCAGCTAAAAATGAGCTGCTTGATTTTAAACCTCATGCCTCGCTTCTTGAATTTGCCACCAGATCTTTTGCTGATTCTGGTAAAGGCAAATCATTGCATGCATTTCAAACAGTATCCAGTGATAGACTGCTACTGAAAGATGTTGAAGGAGTTGGTACAAGGGTACTTATCTTCATTTTCTTCTATTAATTCCTTCCAAAATCATAATACTTGAGGATGTGATCACATTACTATGTTTAAATTTTTTGTTCATTAACAGGTTGGAGACAGGGCATCAACAGTCATGGAGATGCCACAATATACAGAAGCAGGTTCTGGCATAACTGTAGTTCCCGAAAATGGGGATGACCCCTCGATGTCTGATCTGGAAGACTCTCTGATTGATGATGATGTGCCTTATTTTTCTGATGTTGAAGCTATGGTATATGTTCTGATCCTAGTTGTTGTTGGGTTCTGATCTCGTCTAATAATTTACAAACTAAAATTTCCCTCTCTTGATTTGTTTTAATATTATCTTCCAGATACTTGATATGGACTTACATCCATTTGATCAAGACTCTAATATGACTAGGCAAGGTAATACCAATTTACTTTGTTGTTCATTTTGCAAATGGCTGCTCACATAGAGGGATGATTGCCAATTACACCAGAATCTACAAAATTTTAGATGGTAGAAATATTTGGTTTCTTTTTCCCCTTAATTTTTGATCGTACTTGTGCATTCTAAAGATAATGCTGGGTTCATATGTCTTCATTTTAATTCATTTAAAAAGTACTTCAAGCAACGTCCATGTGTTTTGATGCATTTCTCTTTTAAAATAAACTAAACAATCTTAGGAATAAAACTTTGAAATAAGTATATGACAGAGTATAAACAGCCTTGCATACCTTAGCATGAAGAATTTGTGATACATCATCATAGCCAGCAACTGAAGAAGCATCTTAATGAATGGACATGAGCATCTCTTCAATAAGTTGTATATATATATATATATATATTTAATTATGGTGCTTACAATAATTTAGGCCATTTTTATTTACTGTCCAGTTCCAAGTTACCAGTATGATGGCACTAAAAGGACAATCATAAGGTTGGAACAATGTGCTCGTTCCTCTTTGCACAGGGTCATGACATCTCAAGGAGCCCTTGCTATCTTATATGGCCGTCATCTTACACACTATATCAGAAAGCCCAAGGTACGTTATCCATTTACCGACTTTCTAAATTTCTTTTTAAATTTAAATTTTAATACATGCCAGAATAATGAGCTTTTTTGCATTGTCATTTCTTATACTTTTCATACTTCCTACTGTTTATTTGAAAGGAACTCACTGCTGTGTAATTGGTGATTATAATTATCCTTGGATGTTCAGTGAAATCCCACAAGCGTACCGGACCGTTGACAAGTAATAATGTAGTGAGTAAAAGCATTGTCTTACAAGGAATAAATCTTAAATTAAATAGTATTAATTTGTTATCAAATTCGAATATAAGGGTGTGTTTGAGCTACATTATTTTGGAAAAATGTATTCTGGAATTAGATTGATGGAGAATGTGTGGTTGAAAAAAATGGAAAAGTTATTGATGTGATGGGAAACGTTATTTTATTGAAATGGTTGAAAATGAGTAGAAGAATGAGAGAAAATTTTAATGTGTACCAAACATTGGCTAAATTTAACAAAAGAGATTTACGTCTTTATATCCAGACTTTTAAGTTGGTTTTGAATTTAATATGAGATTTGTGTTGAAAATTCGAATCCACCTATGATTATCATCATCATCATAATATTTCCAATTTTCGACCTATGTAATCTAGTGTGATTTGTATAGTTTTGACAATCCATAAATCAGTTTTGTTTAACTCTCCCTCCCAAGGTAAGTTAAACCTATTCTAAGCACGAATTTGTTATATTCTTATTCCGAATTCATATGTAAAGTAATGCATTAAAACGTACGATTATTTATATGATTGCAGACTTGTATGTTATTCCTAACAACTATTGTTTGTGTTGAAAGCAAGGTTCTAAACCTATCGTAAACCTCTCAAAAATATAATAAGCAACTAATAATCTAAATTGTGCGTAAGCATTTAAATAATCCAACAAGACATACAAGATCAATCAATAATACAAATTAACTAAATTACTTAGTTTTTGAATTAAAAATAATCAACAAAAGGTTTCATCTTCATTTAACACAAGAAAGATCTAGCCTAGCATGTTTCTGATGAATATCGGCTTGGGCGCAAGGCTCTCTAACACAAAAGTGATAGGCATGTTTATGATGAATCTCTTCATCCAACACAAAAAGATGGGTTTAGACTCTTCCAAAGTGGACAATACGTGTATGATAGTTAGGCTTGAGTATGAGGTTCGGATCGTTACAAACTCATTCCTTCATAATGTAAAACTTAAATCCCAAGCATAATGAACATCAATTTTACATGGATAAGCATAAATCTATAACTATATTAAAAGAGGGAGTTGTTTTTACTGTTCACAAGCCGATGGCTCGGCTTTGCTCGGTTAAGCCTCTTTTTGTTTTTTTTTTGAACGTTTGGTTCAGTATTTTAAGTTACGAATATTCGTTTTAAGCGATTTAAATTTTTTTTTGAAATGTTGAAGTGCGGCCATTATAAATATATGATTGATAGATTTTATGGCTCAACTCGACTAAGCCGTTTTTCGATTTTTTTATTTTGTTCAGTATTTTAAGTTTTTCGATTTTTTTATACATTTCGTTTAGTATTTTAAGTTACGAATATTCGTTTTAAGTGATTTAAAATTTGTTGGAAATGTTGAAAAGCGGCCATGATAAATATATGATCGATAGATTTTAAATATCAAAATAATTTTACATTAATTGTGGAATGTAAAGTCGTGATTGTTTATATCTCTTTTCAATCTCAACCCCATTCCAATGTCCTTTTTCGAACTTTATTTTCCTACAATTTTTCTTTGTCTATTAAGCAATTTAAAATTTATTGGAAATGTTGAAGTA
>CAIGRL010086940.1:0-11380 GCA_903798325.1 Fraxinus xanthoxyloides
AAAAATAAAAATAAAAAATACTTGGAAAATAAATTTGTTGTGATCTGCAGATCGGGCAATTATCCAATTACATTTCTTTTTCATTATCCAACTTATAAAGAAAAATTCCTTAAAACATTTTATATGAAAAAAATAATACATCCATTACCAATGGTTATTTTTCCCTTTAAATGAAAAAAAACGATCATTTTCATCCTCGATGTCATGATGAATACTTATTCATCCTAAAATACCATAATTCATGATTCAAAACTAGATAATTATGGTGATGCTAGATATTACTTGATCCACACAAAGGTCGCCTATCATTTTATACATTCACATATGACTATTTATGTGGCACACATGTTCACAAAAAATATTATCTACTACAACCCTTGAGAAGTTGATAAATAACATATAAAGATCTCAATTGATATTATTATGAGGGGCATATAATTGCATTGTACTCTTTTTCACTTGAATGAGGCTGTGTCAATAATTTTCTGGCAATTTTTTAGTTTGCCAAACTTCATAATGTATTAAAAAAAGACATTGTAATCTTTTTTCCTTTAACAAGATTTTTGCTAAGGTTTTCACAAGATATTTTTTGCATAGTGGATATCTAATAAGGAGTAATTGTACTCTTTTTTCTTTATTTAAGTTTCTTCCCGTTGGATTTTTCTAGTAAGATTTCAATAAAGCATCATCTAAATACTCCTAATTCTTTTACAATAATTGTACCCTTTCTCCTTAATTTGGTAGTTTTTTCCCTTTTATGTTTTTCAATGAAGGTTTCAATGAAGCATCATCTAAACAAAGTTTTTAACGAGAAGACTAGCAATTTAAGTCATCACCCTACTCATGATCTAAAGTATGGAACATAGAAAAATAATTTATGTTGTTGATTCTATATTCACGAGTGAATGTGGCATGACATGACATGAAAAGAAAGTAAAATATGTGACTTTGAGCAGTATCTCTGTTGATAATCATTCAAGATTAGTTTAGATAAAATAAATTGTTTTAATTTTATATAGTAGTTTTTTTTTTAATCTTCTTGTGCAGAGTGATGTCATTTTAATAGTACTTTTATGAAATTTGATTTCTCATTAAAAAAAGGAAAAAAATTATAATTATAATTTCTATAATTGTATTTTTTTTTCCCTTAGTGTGATCTTACAATAATTGTACTCTTTTCTTTGGTTTGGAAGTTTTTTTTTCTATTATTATTATTTTTATGTTTTTCTCAAACAAAGTTTTTAACCACACATTTGTTCTATAGATAATCATTCAAGATAAGTGTTGTAAATTAATTGTAATTGTTGACCTATTATTGACATATTGTTGATTTCATTATTAATGTTTTGATCATAATAAACAAGATTAATATTATTTTTGACATTTGATTTCAAATTATGATAGTTTAAGATTAAATTCAATCAAGTATTGTCAAAATCAACATATTATAGATCGGACTTGAAATAAATGTCAAAGTAGAAGCTAAGCATTCAAGTCAAATAATTCAAGACGAGCGCTTAAAAGACAAACATAAATAAATAAATAAATAAAAGTAAGATCAAGAGTGTAGGAGACTATCTCAAAGAAAGATCAAGACGATAAATCTAAAAGGCGGATTTCAAAGTAAGATCAAAAACTAGATTTCTTAATTCAAATATAAAGTCCATAAAACTTTGATATTTAGTAATCATTGATAAAAGTTCAAAAATTATTTTATGCACAAAAAAATATTTCATAAAAACACTTGCATACAAAATTATTCTTCAAAAAGGTAATTATTTCAATTTGATATTTAAACTTTTTACAATGTTACTTACCTTAAAAAATAAATTGAAAAGTTCATTCAAAAGCCTACATTTTTCAAAACAATAAAAAAAGTCAAAATCAAAACAAACGTCCGATTGACCAAGTAGACGTCTGGTTGGCCCAACGGTCATTTTTTTAACCTTTCTAATTTTTAACGCACAACAGCTCGTTTGGTTGTCCAATTCAAGATCCAGATGTCCGAATGGATTGTCCGAAAATTTTGACATTTTGATTACTATAAATACCACTTTACTTTACATTCATTACAACAACTAGAAGAAAGTTTTTTTACAAAATATATTTGTCAAAAATTATTTTTGAGTTTATATTTTTACATTCATTTTATTTATTTCTTCATAGGAAAAACTTTTGATTGTCGAGTCAAGCTTTTTGAATCATTTCTCTTTGTATTTAACTTATTTATATCAATCTTAAAAAAATAGATATTTTTTAAGAAGATTTTTGCACTTACATTGCATAAACTTTTTTACTTCGCCATATTGAAGATTTTGATCGATTGAATCAAACTTGTAAAATCATCATATTTATCAAAGTTTATTATTTATCTCTTAATACTTAATTTATTACAATTATTCATTAAAAGAGATATATATCTTGAGAAGATTTTTGAACCTATATTACATTTATTTCTTTTTCATTTTCTCATTGAAACATTTTAATTGATAAAATCTAATTTTTAATTATCATATTCATCAAAGTTTTCATCTAACGCTTGACCTATCATTTATTACTATTTATTGAAGTGTTAGCCTATTTTAGTACTTAACTTGTTTGTATTATTTATCAAGAGATGAATTCCATTATAAAGTCGCTTTGATAAAAAGTGGGTCATGTTGAAGTCCCGTAAAGATCAACATTGTATAAGGATCGATACTCCTTGTTGTAAGTTATCATGTGAATTATATTGAGGTCCCGTGAAAGCTCAATGATAGGTCATGTTGAGGTTCCGTAAAACTCAACATTACATAAGGATCGGTGTTTCTTATTTATAAGTCACCAGAAGTGTTATAAATGGTTAGATTGCACCATAAATCAATTAACATAGTAAAAAGGCATTGCTCGTGTCAAAGAGCTTGGTAACGAATGACGTAGATCATTGCTTTGGATCGAACATCCAAAATTATATTGTTTGCAGTATCTCTCCATTTTACTTATCACTTTTATATTTGAGCTTATTATTTGAGTTAACCTATTTAGTTTTTACTTACTTGAATTTAGATTAATTCATCGAAAAAGTTTTAAAAACTAATTCACCCTTCTCTTAGTTAGTTATTATTGCGTTATCAATTGGTATCAGAGCAAGATTTTCATCTTAAAATTAAGATTTGACTATCTTGAGCAAGGCTAATCACATTTTTCAAAATCTTGAAGGTCATTCAACAAATCGTTCTCTTTTCTTTGATGGTACTCATTATAATTATTAGAATGCTAGAACGACTATATTTATTCAATCAATATATTATAATATTTGGGAAGTCATTGAATTTAGTCTATATGTGTCTACAATAACTATTAAGGTTGATGGTAAGCCGGATCAAAATATCTCAAAACTTAGAGAGGAGTACGATGAAGTAGATAAACAAAAAATATATTTAAATGTTAGAGCCAAAAAATACTTTATTGTGTTTTAGATATAAATGAATTTAATCGTATTTGTACATGTTATTCCACTTATGATATTTGGTATGCATTAGAAATTACTCATGTTGGAACTAGTACAGTGAAAGAAATTAAAATAAATCTCTTAGTTAAAGATTTTGAAAACTTCTTTATGAATGAAAATGAACTGATTGTTGACATGATCACTCGTTTTACCAATATTGCTAATGACCTTAAAAGTTTTGATTGAAAATTGATTATTGGTGAATTTGTTAGCAAAGTTCTTAGGTCTTTCTCAGAGAATTGAAGCTCATTGAGAATTTTGATAGAAAATACAAAAAATATCAACACATATCCATTGTAAAAGTTTTATAGAACATTGATGACATATAAACTAAATCGCACCGTGATAAAAGAGAAGACAATGAAAAGCAAAAAAAGATGAAATATGCTAAATTGCTTTAAAATCCATAATTAATTGAGTCACTTCAAGTGAAAATTTGAATGATGACGAACTTCATGATCTAGTTCTTTTTGTTAAGAAATGGAATTTTTTTTGGCAACAATCATCAATTCCAAAAGGCAAATAAAAGAATAGATTCATAAAAAAGAAAGCACTCCAAATAACATAGGATAAAAATGATGATGATAACCATGAAGAAGATGAAAATAAGAGAAAATTGTCAACATGTGCTTCATGACTATCGAAAAGTAAATTCAAATGAAAATTGTTTATATAATGAAAAATGCTTATGATGAATTTCTTGAAAATTTTGAAAAAACTTGTTTTAAATCATTTGATCTTTAAAAAAAAGAATTCTTTATTGAAAAATGTGGTAAAGAAACTTTTGAAAAATGAAAAGCCGACTACGATTCTTTAATTAAGAAGAATTCCTCTTCATAAGAAAACATTTTAGCTTTGACTCAAATTGTTAACAAATTTACTCAAGACAAGAAAAATTTGATTTAATGTTTGTTGAACAAAAACTTGTTCTTGATAAAGGAGGAATTTGATACAAACTATTTTTAAAACAAAAGTCTTTTGAAAGTTTCTTTGTGTTAAAACCTCCACTTCCCACATTCAAGTGTCACAAGTAATTTTTGCAATAAAAATGGACATTTGGATTTTAGTTGTTCAATCAAAAAGATGAGTTTTGAAAAAATAGAATTCAAAATATTGGATATTTTAAAGTTTTTTATTGTGAATGCTTTATTTTGGACACAAAAGAAAATTTTGGAGAATTTGATTCAAAATCCGATATTGGAATATTTCTAGGATACTCATAGATTAACAAAGCTCATAGAGTCTTTAACAAAAGAACTCAAGTTGTTGAAGAATCTACGCATACTTTCGATAAACGATAAAACAATCATCTTGATCATAAGAAGGGTATTGCTAATAATGTAGGATTGGAAACTCCTTTCGAACATATGGATATTCAAGAGCAAAGTGAGGATGATGGTAAAAAAGAGGAACACAAGAAAGAAGCAAACGTTCAACAAAGTGAAATAGAACTTACCGAAGTATCAAATGATTCTACTCTAGCAAGAGAATGAATGTTTATTCCCTTTCACCTAAAAGAACTTATTATTGGTGATCCATCCAAATGTATTACTACTAGAGTTTCTACTAGAAATTATCTAAATAGTTGTGCTTTTATTTCACAAATTGAACCAAAAAACTTTAAGGAAATTGAGTTTGATAAGTTTTGGATTCTAACTATGCAAGAAGACCTAAATCAATTTGAAAGAAATCATGTTTGGGATTTAGTCGATAGATCAAATGATCAAACCGTTATTGGTACAAAATGAGTTTTTAGAACTAAACGAGATGAAAATAGAATAATTGTGTGTAACAAGGCTAGATTAACGACATAAGGTTACAATCAAGAAGAATGTATTGATTTTTAGGAAACCTTTGCACCGATTGCTATATTAGAATACATTCGCATACTTCTTGCATTTGCTTGTCATAAAGGATTTACTCTTTATCAAATAGATGTCCAAAATGCATTTCTAAATGGTTTTATTCAAGAAAAAGTTTTTTGTTGAGATCACAAGTATCCAGACTATGTTTTCAAACTTAGAAATGCTATTTATGGTTTAAAACAAGCTCCTACAGGTTGATATGAAAGATTGAACAAATTTTTACTTTCAAGTGATTTTTCAATAGGAAAAGCGAATACTAATCTTTTTTGTCAAAACTCAAAAGAATGATATAATTGTTGTTCAAATCTATGTTAATGAGATTATATTTGGTGCAATTAATATCTATCTTTGTGAAAAAATTTCAAAATGTATGAGCATAAAATTTGAAATGAGTATGATGGGAGAATTCAAATAACTTGAAGTATGCTATGAAACTTAATGTGGCATATTATGTTTTGATATCAATAACTTGCATATATTCGACATTTTGTGCTTAATTGACGGGGAATATTATTATTTTCTATGATTAATTTTAAAGTTTTAATCTTATATGTCTCTGGCTATCATATGTGCTACATTTTTGCTTGTGTTAAAAGGGGGAAAATGGAGTGAGATGATTATGGATGCTTTTATTTAAAAATATGATATACTTGAAATATATGAAAAAGAGAGAAAGATGGAAAATCATTTATATGCTTTGAATGTATGGTTATTGATTTGTAAAAGATAGACAATATGAATTATATGATAACTTTATAATTTATATTCATTTATCAATTTTATATCAATTGTTCAATCTTACCTTGTAAATCATTTTGTTTGTCATAATAAAAAATGGAAAAAATTTTGATCTATAATTGATTCAATCTTTAATGTTTAGATTATAACAAACAAGATTAATATTGTTTATAACAATTAATTTTGAATGATGATAGTTTAATGTTAAAATCAATCATGCATTGTCAAAATCAACGCATTATAAATCAGACTCGAAATGAAGATCAAAGTGAAAGTTAAGAATTCAAATCAAATTATTTGAGATGAAAACTTAAAAAATGAACGTCAAGAAAAAGCAAGATCAAGGGTACGAGAAATGACATCAAAGAAAGATCAAAATGAGAAGTATAAGATGCAAATCTCAAAACAAGATTAAAGACACTTCGATATTTAGCAATGAATGAAAAAAGCACAAAAAATATTTTATACACGAAAAGATTATTTCATAAAAATACTTCAATAAAAAATTATTGTTCGAAAAGGTAAATATTCCAATTTGATATTTAAACTTTTTACAATGTTACTTACCTTGAAAAATAAAGTAAAAATGTAATTCAAAAGTCTACATTTTTCAAAAAAATAAATATAAAAAAAAGTCAAAGTCAAATCGGACGTCCGGGTTACCCAACAATCATTTTTTAACTGTTCTAATTTCTAACATACAACGGCTAATTCGGTTGTCATGTTCAAGACCCGGGCGTTCAGATGGATTGTCTGATTCATCAGAAATCTTGGCATTTTGATTACTATAAATACTACACTTTGTATTCAATAAATCAACTAGAAGAAAGTTTTCTTGTAAAATATATTTGTGAAAAATCTTCTTTAATCTTACACTTTTACATTCATTTCATTTATTTTTTCATAGCAAAAACTTTGATTATTGAATCAAACTTCATGAATGATTTCATCACAGTTTTTCATTTTTCTTTATACTTAACTTATTTACATCAACCTTAAAAAAAGAGATATTTTTGTCGAAGATTTTCGCACTTATATTGCATAAACTTTTCTACTTCTTCATATAAAAAACTTTGATTGATTGAATCAAACATGTAAAATCATCATATTCATCAAAGTTTCATATTTCTCTTTTAATATTTAATTTATTACAATTATTCATTAAAATATAGAGATATATTGAGAAGATTCTTGAACCTACATTACATTTATTTCTTATTCGTCTACTTATTGAAACACTTTGATTGATTGAAGTTAATTTTTAGTTATCATATTTATCAAAGTTTTCATCTATCACTTGAGTTATCATTTATTACTATTCATTGAAGTGCTAACTTCTTTTAGTTCTTAACTTATTTGTATTATTTATGAAGAGAGAAATTTTATTTTAAAATCACTTTGATAAAGTGTGGATTGCGTTTAAATCCCGTAAAAATCAACATTATATAAGGATAATTAAATTAATTTATTTAGTCTTTACTTGTTTGAATTTAGATTAATTTTTAGAAAAACGTTTTAAAAACCATTTCACCCCCTGGGTAAGTTATTTTTGAGCTATCAATAAAATCTATAATTGTATTGTTTTTTTTCTTAATGTTAGTTTAGATAAAATAAATTGTTTTAATTTTATATAGTATATATTTGTTAATCTTATTGTATAGAGTGATATCATTTTTATGAATTTTGATTTCTCATTAAAAAAAATAAAATTAAAATTGATCTAAACTATATGCTACAAAATGAACCGAAAAGAAACATTGTATTAATGTAACTATAACATTGCTTTAATTTACTAATATTAATATTATATAAATGTCAAGAATAAAAATTAGAGAAAATGTTGTTAAATCTAAAAATATGAATTATTTAATGAATTTTCATTGTGCGTGATTAAACTATTCTAAAACATTTATATATGTCAACTTGTAAGGATTTTTCATTCATATTTGTGAAAAATCACATTAACAATTTTTTAAAATTTTATAACAATATTGTGATGATTGAGCTATTTCTCAATCAAAACTGACCTAAGAAAAAAAAAACAAAATAAGTAAGTAATCAAATCGATTGAGATTATAATAACAAGCTGAAAACAAAAATTGAAGAAGAGTTAAGGTGGGGAAAGAGGACGGAATTTGCAGAGAAAGAATAGTAATGAGAATGACAACTTTTCCATCCGCTTTCGCGTGGGTTCATTCCCCATTTTTATGAGGAAAGATAACAGAAATTGAAGGTGAAAAACTTGACTTGCTGTTAATTCGAAACAGTGTGTTTCCTTCACTTAATTATCGTTTATCTGCTTTGCTACTGCTCCTTTTCTGCCCTCAATCAGTGGTAATAATGTGCCTCTTCTTGTGACATTCCTTCCCCTTAGAGAATCGTAGCACCCAAGGTTCAAATTGAGAAAACTTCTCTTGGATAAATTGGCATCGTCCCAAGTAATTTCCTCTACTGTGTATCCCTCCCAATGTAATGGCGATTGTGCGATAGCCTGGTTTGCTGCTTCACCACTCGTGCCAGTAGTAGTTTCCATGGAAATCTCAACTCCCTTCCTTCTAGATTAGGTTCTAGCAAATGTGTATATGTATTTCTCCTCCAATTTTCTTCTTCAGTAGAGATATATGAAATTTTGGCCTGGGTACGTAGTTCTAACTGATATGCAACTTCTCCATTCTTCTTGATTATCCGGTAGGGGCAACTATTTGCTGAGCATATGGATGCAATTTCAGGTATCGGACCCAGGATTTTGGTTTGGGGGAGGGAGACTTACGTAAAGAATAATTTCATATAGAGATAATTTTTTTGAAGCTTAGCGAATCATACTCAAAGAAGTCAACGAAGTGCAACAAAAGCCTTCAATATATCTAAAATACAGCAGCAAACCATCACTAAATAAGACATACTTGAGGCTTCTCAAGAGGACGGAACACCACTACTTCATCTATCATGTTGAGCAACTCAGGGCGGAAATACGCCTTGAGCTCTTTCATCACCAATGCTTTCATTCCAGCATACGAAGATGATGCATCATTAGCAACCAAGAAACCAATGGAGTTTGCATGCTTTCAAAAATCCATTGGCAGCATTAAATTCTGAAAGCAATGCAACTATACAATTGCACATTACAAATATGAAACGGAAAAGGAAGCTAAAACAGTAAAGTGAAATTTATTAATCATTCATCAATCATCACCAACAATCACCTTTGTTCCCCTTACCTTTGAGTACCTTGCAGTATTTTATATGAATTTCCCTGCTACTATTTTAACCTTTAGAAATGCTATGTGGACTGTGGGTGTCCTGCTATTGAGAATGCAGAATACAATAGTTATGAATGTGACGGACTAGTTTTGAGTTTCGATTTGGGAACTGTAATGAGTTAGTGTTAATCCCAATTATTAATGATTAAGAACTCCGACGTGCTAAATTGCTAGGTAGTGAATAGCATATGAATTTATATGAGTCGACTGAAGTATTTTTTTTTTACCTTTCATTTGTTCTGTATTGTTGAGTGAACGCCGGTCAGGGAGAACGCCGGTCAGGGAGAACGCCAGTCAGGGAGCCAATCGGGGAGAATCCCTTGAAAGCCAGTTGTCGTCGTCTTCAGTTGGGGAAGATGAGAGATTTGGGGGAAATGAAAGGGATTGGCAATTGGGGGCGGGAAGGGGAAGGGGAAGGGAAAGGGAAGGTTGTGCCTGGGTTTCTTTCACATTTAAAAAGAATTGGGCTTTGGGTTGAGTGATTTTTTTTCCTTTTTTTTTTTAAAGGCAAAAAATCATGAGCTGGGTCCGCCCCGTATACCCAAGATCTTATCTGAAATCTCTTTTTGCTCCTTTATCTGCATAATGCTTCATTCTTGCTCAGGTTGTGCCAAATTCTCCTCAAGGAATTAGTCCACTTTATTTCGTTCTTGCAACAATTCCTCCACGACAACAATGTTATTTTGTTGGTATGGACCCAAGGCTAGTTGTGGCACTTTAATTCCATATAAAGCCTCAAACTAGTCATCTTCATTGCTATATGAAGGTTTGTATTGTACTACCATTCTGCCAAGCTAACCTATTTAACCCATTGCCTCGGTTGCTCATATACCATAAACTTGAGATATATTGCCAAGCGTTGATTGAGCCTCTTTGTCTATCCATCTAATTGAGGGTGGTATGCAGTGCTCAACTGAATTTTGGTGCATTAACTTCCCGAATTTTTGGGTATTTAGTAAATGGAATTGTCTTGGTCAAATTTAATTATGGAATTATTTGGGTTCGGTTCCATTTAGTTTTGGGATTCCGTACAATAAATTTTTATTTATTTATTTATTTACAATAATACTACATTAATTCAACCAATGACTGTTTAATTTTAGCTCTTATAAAATAACGTAGTCGAATCCCATGATATCTTTTGCGGCTCTCTTTATTGAGTTCTCACAGATTTGATAGTTAAAATCACATGAGAAAGGAGATTGCAAGCTTACAATAATAAAGCGGCTTCCAATTCAACTTCTGTAGATAGAAATGACACTACAGTAGAATGAAAGATTTGAGTAAAATATATGTCGATTTGATTAATTGGACTTGGGTTGAAAATTAGAAATAGGAAAATCATATTTTAAGTTTGAGTTAAATTAATTAGTTAGCAAATTTATTTAGAAAAAAATAAAATAATTTGATTTATTTAAGATAAAGAAATTAGGAACGTTCTTTGGTTCTTGGTCTAGCACCAAAAACAGAACCGAACCCGTTGGTTATCGGTTCAGATACTCATTTGGATATTTAACTTAAAAAGAATCGCCCAGTTCGATTCATTTTGGATCGAGAATTTTGTCCAGTTCAGAAATCTGTCAATGACTTCTAAGATGGCATTCTTTGTTACAAAGTTTGGGAGTCCTTCCAAAAAATCAATGGGGATGTGACTCCATTAGTATTGAGGCTCAGGCAAAGGCTGCAGCAATCCCGGTTAAGGTACATGTTCCCCTTACACCTCTGGCACGAGTCACATTGCTAACCTTCTGTTTAATCTCTTTCACGATTCCTGGCCAAAAGAAATGTTGTTTGCCCTGTGAATGCTTACTTGAACTCCTGAGTGACCCCCTTCTTTTGATGAGTGAATAGTTGTGATTCACATTTTTCTGATATCTCCACTTGTCCCAATATACAATCTCTTTTTGTACTTCACCAGCCTATTTAGATATTGAAAGTCGGGTTCTCCAGTAGGATCAATCAATAGTGCCTGAATTACCCTTCCAATCTTTGTACCACATAACTGTGAAGAATATTATATATTGTAT
>CAIGRL010086969.1:0-10288 GCA_903798325.1 Fraxinus xanthoxyloides
GGGTTTGAGGAATTCAACCGATTTACAGAGAGGGAGAGATTTGAGAGAAAATAGGGGAAGAGAGAGAGAGAGAGAGAGGAGTTGAGAGAAAATAGGGAAAGAGAAAGAGAGAGAGTTGAAAATGGGCGTTTCGCGTGTTTTGTGATTCTTCTTTGTTTTTCAATTGATTTTCCAAAATGATGTTTTACTTGTTTTCTGTTTTCAGTTCTTTTTTTTTTTTCATTTTCAAAAACGCATTTTCGAAAATAGGATAGAGAACGCGTTTTCGCTGTTTTGGAAAACCGAAAACAGAAAACGGCTTGAAAACAGCAAAGAGAACGGGGCCTAAATAACTCCTTTCACCATCTTTCTCCATCTATGTTTACTTTTTCTATCAATCAATTCTCATACAATTGTTATAGTCACATATAAAGAAAGCTCCACCAGACCCATGTTAGATATGACACCTTACAAAGTTACAAACACAGAAATTGGGGTGAAAAAAAAAATTGCTAATCAGCCAAATTGAATCGAAATTGTGGTTTTGAAACTATTCGTTTAGATTTACATGGATTCGTGTGATGCTTTGATTTTGAACTAAGTCTAAAAGCTTAAAAACAGTTCGTTTTAGGTTTGGATTGTTAAAAACCATTTGAAACTAAAACAAACATGTTTAAATAATAATAAATAATATTGAAAAATGTGTAATCTAAAATTTCAAAAAAAAAAAAATGCATTAAATTAAAATGAAACTCAAACACGAGCTTAACAAGTACTTATTCAAGCTTTCTTGATATTTTAGACCAATATGTTTATATTTTGGAAAAATGATGCTTTTTCATTTCATAAGGTAAATCATCGTATCAAATCGAAAGTCGAAAATGATTTTGTTTTGTTTTACAATTTTCAAACATTTGTAAATGGTTTGGAAACAGAATTAAAATAGTCGAAATGGAACTATCTTCGTCCCTACTTTTCATAGCAAGACAAGATTTACACTTTGCAGTTGATGTGATGTGCATCCCTCTTACCTCCATTATTTTCTTCCAGCAAATCAATCCTCCAATAATTTCTTGAGCACTCAAAAGTAAAATCATGTTTGACAATCATGTGATAAGTGGGGGGCTGTCCCCGTACACCAAGGGCCCTATATACAGGGCACCGAGCTGACGCCATGTGATAGGTGGGAGGACTGTCCCTGTACACCAAGGGGTCCTCGGAGATTAAAGGACCTTTACAAAATGATAGAGATGGCAACGAGCAAGTTCGGGGCGGGGCACCCCCGTCTTGCCCCGTCTTAGACGGGTTCAGGGCGTGGGCTCGCCCCGTTTATATTTTTTTTAAAAAATTTTCAATTAACTATTTTTGTTTTTTATTTGTAGTTAACTTTTTTTTTTTTTTAATTCTTCACGGGACGGGTTCGGGGCGCTTCGGGACGGAGCACCTCCTCTCCGCCCCACCAGCTCGTCGGAATGGATTTTTTGGCCATCACTATCAAAGGAGTAATGCCCTGTGCACTTCACAGGGGCCTTCCAAGGCCTGGGCCCCATCTCTTTTGGCCTTTTTGTTTACTTGTCGCCCATCCCTTTTTGTGAGGGGCCTTTTGAGAGTAATGGCCCGTACAAAGGGCATTACTCTTAGTCTGACTCTGACACATTTTTGTTTACATTGGGACGACCATGTCTTTTATATTGGAGGCCATGGTTAGTTATAATCAAGAAAAAAAAAAAAAAAAATGGGGAGTGGTGAGTTGAATTTCGGTCGGAAGAGCATCTTTATTGTTAAGAATATTGGAATAGAAGAAGGCACCACAAATAAATAAAATAAAATTAGAGATTACTTTTCCAAGCGTCCCTCAAAGACGGGCAAATACTTTTTAAAGTTTCAGATTTAGGGAGTGTTTGAGTCACATTATTTTTGAAGATGTGATGAAAAATATTATTTTATTGAAGAATGTGTGGTTAAAAATGAGTAAAAGAATGAGAATGAAAATTTTAATATGTACTAAACAGGAACTTATTCTTTTATTCCTTGTTACAATGCCCAATACAAATAGAAAATTATATAATGCTACATAACATGCCCCACCCCGTGTTTCCCTGCCATTCTTTCAAAGTTATTTTTTTAAATTTATTTTCAATTACACATTCTCACAATAAAATATTTTACACATAAATTCACAAAAAAGTCGTACTTTTTAACCATATATCTTCTAAAAAAATTATTATTTCAAATTATCTTTTTCCATTTCTTTTTTAATGGACATCAATTTTTATAGGATTTATAATCAATCAATGCAATCTTTTATGTTGAATAGTAATGGGGCCACATGCGTTGAAATAATCAAAGATAACCCAATTCGTGCATTAATATGAACAGTGCACATTAATGTATTTTTGTCAATAAACTAAAATGACTAAGAAAAATGACAATGGATTCTGGAAAAAGCCCGTCATTTTTGGTAAAAGAAAAGTTCATCATCAACAGCAAATATTGACATTTTCAAAATTATTTAATTAGTTTTCAATGAAATTTCAATAACGAATCTTTACTATAAAAAAAAATAAATTTCCAAATTTTAATTCGAACTTTTTAGAGCATCTCCGTTACTTCTTTATTTAGCCTCCGTTTGGTAGGGATTAAAATCAATTTTTTAGTAAAATTTTGATAAAAGTCGATGACATGTATAATTCAAAAACTGTGAGTTGTATGATATATATAAATTAATTATTGACTTTGAATTAAATTAAAATCTAAATTTTAATTTGTACCATGAGCCAAATAATAATAAATGGGAATAATACTTAAGAATTCCTCAAATTATCCCTACAATACATAAAAGAGGAGAGTTGATTACTATTCATAAGGTATCACCCTTAGCTCACGATGATGTCATATATATGTATTTATATCCTACTATAATGATAATAATATAAAAGAGAAAAACGGTATCGTTTTGATTTCTTACTGAAAAAAATTCCTCTACACACAACACTCATCTCTTTGAGGGTAGACACTCCGGACACAATAATCACATCCATTTTTTTGTCGAAGTCACCAATATCTTTAGCATTTTCCTAGACGACCATTCGTATATTTCTTTTCTTCTTTCTCCAAAGGATGACTCTATAAGTTGTGCTTAAAGTCGATTTCTATCTCTAATAAACCCTAAAATCGCTCTCGATCAGTCATTTTTGTTCTTTTGTGTAGAAGTTTAGATTAAGGATGGCAATGGGGCGGGGCGGTACCCGTTTAAGGTGGGATAGGGCGAGGTCCTTGCCCAATTTACTACCCCCATTTATTTTATTTTTTTAAATTTTTGATAATTTATTTTTATTTCTCCTATTCATTAGATTTAGACAAATAATTTTAATTGTCATTTTCTATTAAAACTAATGAAATTTCGTAAAATTTCTCATTTAAACTATTGTATTCTAAAAAAAATAATAAAAAAATTTAAACGGAGTAGGGCGTGGCGAGGCACCCGTCCTGTCCCCGAACCTGCCCCGGGGCAAAATTTCCAAGTCTCGTCCCCGAATATCCGATTAAGCGGGTTATCATAACTCGTTCGAGGTGGGGCCCCGCGGGTATCAGACTTGTTTTGTTTTTTTGTCATCCGTAGTTTAGATCTATTTTTACAAGGTAGGTTTTGTAATTTTCTCATTTCTTGAATACCGAAGTGATTTTAGTTGGTGAGTAAGTGAAATTAATTTCTCCATTTTGTTTATTGTGTGTTCGTGCATGTAAAAACATGTCTCTTGGTTACAGTTTAGCCTTTTGCCTCTTTGTTTTTGAAAACCCAAAAGCAACTTCGTTTTTTTTTTCAAATTTTCATTTTTTCTCTCTCCCTTAAGCTTTCTGCATGACCTATGTAACGAGATTTTGGCCGATAACTCCCAAGCCAGATGATTTTAGGACACAAGGTTGTAAATACCCTAGCATGCTTAATAAATCGAGTCATAAATGTTACAGAAATATTATTTTATATATTTTTCTACCCTATTCAGTGTAATATCCCTCATTAAACACACATCTAATCAAACCGACATTTAACTTAATATTTTTGCCCAATTTTATCATATTAATTTAAGACAATCCACATATAAGTTTTCACATAAGGAATCCCAATTTACATCCGTATCTTCCTACAGGAACTTTGCATACATCGGGGATTTCTGGGATTGCATTGATAAATGTGATGTTGATGTGGAGCTTTTTCAGCATATCCAAGAACTTCTCAAATTGATCATCGAGCTTTCTCAAAAGAATCTTTGTGGAAAACGTAGTGGTGGTACAAATTCTTTAGTAGGAGCGATTTTCTTAACCTTTGGATCCTCTGATACTCTTTCTGTCTTTATTTCTTCGTTTTGCTTGAATTCATCCAATTGCATCCCAAACGTGGTATATACCTTTTCTTCTGTAGCAACTAGTTTCTTTACATTAATCTCTGACAGTTGAACTCCATTGCGGGTAGTTATTGCATCAATCTTTTCTTCCTCCACGACCTTCACTACCATTACTCGCTATTTGGATTTTATCTCAGTGTTACTGAGCAATGCTCCTGGTAATCTCTGTGAAAGTGCTTTCTCCATTTATTCCATTTGATTTTCCAAGTTTTTTATGGCAGCTCCTTAAACTTATAAGGTTTTATTTGTTCTTTGCATGTGTTGGGTAGATATTTTCGCCAATTTGGTAACAAGATCTTATAACGAAGATTTATTTTCAGTTTGCTGAAAACCTGGTGGTGCAATCTACCGTGGCGCAATCTGAGCTTCCATATTGTTCATGCATTGGAAACCTGAGTGATTCATCCAACATAGGTAATAGGTATTATGATTTGGATAGTGTTGTTGCATTTGAAAATTCTGAGTGTAGTTCATATCATCCACTGTTTGAACAAAACGAGACCCTAAATTATAATCAACACTCTCGTGGTTCCCTCCACAATGTTTGCATTTCGGTCTCATTATCTGGGCCTCGTTCATCTAATCCACCTTCTATGCCAAATATGCCAATTGTATTGAAATTGCTATCAAAGAATCAAATTCGAATACTTCAGCAGCTCTCCTTCCACTCGTCCTTTCAGTAAGCCGAAGTGTACAATTGAATGCCTAGTTCTCCATGATTAGTTAGACCTAATCCATAATTATTTTTGTGATAGAACCATCGCATGCAGAGTCTACGTTTGCCATCCTTATCGGATTCAGACCAATGTAAAAGTACTGCACCTGAAATCATTTCTACAATCCGTGTTGTGGGCATTAGCGGAGTAAGCCCTTGTATCGTTCTCAAGCCTCTAAATAGCATTCTGAGTCCAGTTGTTGGATGTGGTTATCACGTCCCTCAGCTTTGCAATCCTTTTCGGTTGAAAATATTTGCTAAGAAATTCCAGACTCAATTGGTTTCATGTAGTGATGTTCTGAGATGAACAAGTGTCTAACCATTATTTGGCCGAGTCTCTCAATATGTATGGGAAAAGTTCCAGTTTGATCGCTTCAATGGACACCCCTGGATACTTGATAGTTGTACACATGTCGAGAAATCTAGATACATGAGAGTTGGGATTCTCCGTAGCTATCCCAAAGAACTGTAGCACGTTTTGATTCGAATTTTTCAGATTAGACCCAATGACTATTTGATTTGGATTTTTCTCTATCATGTCTTCCACTTTCTGTTTTTGGGGTGTTTTCAATATTTCTCTTTTTCAAAGTTTGAATATTCGTTTGATCTTCGGGTCAAGTTGAGCAATATCGTCGGTTCTCGAACACTGCATACAATGTCTAATATAATGAACAAAACTAAAAAAAAAAGTAAAATTTAGATTAAAACTAAAATTAACTAAAATTATCAAAAACAATAGTCCCCAACAATATCGCCAAAAACTTGGTTCTTTGAAAATACACAAATGCACGAGATCATGGTCAATTAATATAATAATGAATAGAGTATCGAGCCTATGATGACTAGGTATTTGACCGAGTTAAATTAATTGCAACTTTAACTGAATAGCAAGTAATTTTTTATGATTTTTTCTATACTAATACCTAAATTATCAATTAAACTAATAAAAGTAAGTAAATGTGTTTTTCAAATATGTGAGATGCATTGCTAAGATGTTGAATCCTCCTTATTATTCCATTTTTAGTATAACACTTAAAGTAACAATAAAGTCATTCATATTGGTCAATATTTCTAATTTAATTAAAAATCTCTCTCGATATCGATCAAATTTATTCCCCTCATGTAACCCTTCTATCTCTCGATGAAATATACAAATATGATAAATGTATTAACAAGTGTCAGAAAACCTATTGAAACCATACAAAACATAGATGTATATCTCTATCTCATATCGAACCCTACAATATTTATTATATTGTGCTTAAACTCTATTGTCTCTATCGATAACAATAAAATTCATTAACAATTCAATTAGTGATCAAACAATTGAAAAGAACTATAAAAACGATAATAAACAACTACAAATCATAACAAGGGTTCATCTCATCCTAAAAATGTATAAAACTAGCATAACATATCGAAATAACAAGAAATCATATTTAAGTCAAAAGATATACGCAGATTTTTGATAAATTATGAAGATGAAGATGAATCACTTCAATAATTTCTTGATAAATCTCCACTTGCGCGTTTTTTTTTGCCCAAAAATCAAGTTTGAATCTTCACTTGATTGAATTCTTGTAAATCCCATTCAATTCTCTCACAAACAATATGAATTTTCCTCATTTGATGATAATAATTGATGAATATTGGAATATGAGATGTATATGAGAGGTCTCTAATATGTATTTTTTTGTTATGTATTTGTAGGAGTAGAAAATTCGTTGAGAATCATGTCCAAATTGGTTTCCAAAAGAGTTCCAATCTAATAAGGAAAGTCGCATTAGCGCAAGATTTTTTTACACAACAGTCAATATTATGGTCATAATTTTCTCGTTCGATATCTGATTGAGGAAATTCAAAGTGGAAATATAACTCAAAAGGCTACGACTTTAGTAGAAATAGAGTTTTTTCAATTTAGACGTTTATTATGCCAAAAATGGATCTCGATATTTGGCTAAAAGTTTGGAATATAACTTGTGCGATAGGAAATTGATTTTGATCATATTCCATTCCTTTTTGAGTTCTATTTATATCCAATTGTCTCCATCAGTCTTTAAAGTATTGTGGTCCGAATTAACTATTGAATATTTTTATTTTGGTCCTCAAACTTTGGACTTTGTCATTTTTCCTTGATTTTCTTTTGTTTCTTCCAATTCCTCATTCAACCATTAAGTTCTACCTATATAACATAAAATACAAAAATTTATGATACATTTTATTTAAAAAATACCAAATATCAAAATTTTAGGCCCGTAAATAAGTGTATAATATCCACTTATCAATTGTATGTTATTACTTTTTTTTATTGAGATGGGTTATTATAGATTTGCAGAAATATGATATTATCAAAAATTCAAGCCAAAGGAGCTATCTCTTGTATCTAGAGGCTTCATATTCTGTCGGTAGATAATTTGGGAGTTAAAAGATACGAGAATGATGGCTGTTAGACCAACTTTTTGTTACTGAATTTCGTGTGGACGTGGATAAGATAATTGTATATGGCTTTGCTGAATTTTTTAGATTTATAATTTGCTTGAACTAAAAGATGCTCTCGTTAAGTTATGTGGAAGATTGCACTTTTTAAGCTATGGGAGTATAAGAGCGATTTTTCTTTAGACAAACAGCAAATTAAGTTTTGTTCTCAATAAATTTGAAGATAGCTACATGAAATGTTGTTTACATGTTTCTTTAGTGATTTCTAGATCCTCAAATTGTTGCAATAGGCTGTATTCGCTATTTTTCTCTGTTAAGTTATTACAATTTTTCTAGTTCACTAAGTCGTAGTCTTGTGTTTAGAGATAAAGGAATAAGGACTTGGCATACTAGGGAGATGATACTGATTTTATAGTTATATTTGTGGAGTTTAATGATGGTTATATGTATTATATTTTGTGCTTCTATTGAGCTTTCAAGATGTGGCCAACCTGGAACTTTTGACGCTATTTTCTTCCAAAGATTATGTGTGTATTTACGTTCTGAGAATTTATTTATTTATTGGTTTTGTTAAGTTTGTAAAGTTTTCGTCCAACTACCGTTGAAGATGTTACTTTTACTATTTGTGTTTTGAAGATAGCATTATCATAATTGCTTATGGTTTGATTTTTTGTAGGAGTTAAAGAAGATTAGAAAATTGTGTAAAATGTCAAACAATCTCGTGTATTGGAGTCATGGTAAGTTATTTGTTTACATTGTGTTTATTTCAAACTCTTTTCTTTCTTATAGTCAATTTCAATTACACTGATAACAATTTTATTAAATTGAATTGAATGTTTTGTTACAAATTATTGCTCATTTTTCTCGCATCAACTTAAACTTCAATTAAATACAGATTATAGTGGTTTTTACAATTTTATGCATTAACTACCCGATTCTTGTGAAAGTATGGAAACATCATTAGTCATTGACTTGTATTACATTGATGGTTAAAAAATAAGTATTAATATACAATTTTAAAGTCTGTCCAGTAATCTGTCAATGAGAAAAGTGAATAAAGAAATAAAAATTCGAACGTTGTCGCAACATCTTGCAATCGAAATCTCTTCTTTTATCAGTCACGTATTTTTTTTTTTATCTCAATGAACAAGTACCAATTCCAGTCTCCAAAATTTATGCTTTGTACCTTTTATACAGCTACTGGTAACCATATTACTTAACATCCTCTATATTAATAGGTATGTATTTAGTCCTATCCATTTTATTTAACCGATGATGTCATTCCCGGTTATTTATGTTGTTAAATACAAATAAAACTTCATTTTTGAGATTATATCTAACATGTATTTCATTGTTTGAAAGGGTAATCTCAAGTCCTCCATATCAATAAATCTATGTGAATTTGATTACTTGAGACTACATAACTTGAAAATTTGATTATAGATTTTTGAACATTAATTCTTGTAGAGATGTATTGATTTTCTATTGCTGCTAAAATTTCAATGTATATACTTATTTGTTGTCTCTATAGTATAAATAGTATGTTGAACAGAAGTGATCCACAACATCGTTTCTTTCAAGTTATCACACCCTCATTGAGCCATAATATTCATTTGATGAGTTTTAAAATGATCTATTTGTTAAAATTTATTTATAATTAATAAAACTCTATATAAAGTAAATAATATTTGTTTATGAGACTTATATTTTTTTTATATAGTACATTTATAGATCTTTTGTACGTCGCTCAAGACATGACCTTAGTAATACAATACATTTAATTGGCAACGATGGAATTATTTGTAACATACAATTGGAAAGAGTTGATGATAATGTGCACGAAAATTGTTTTGGATTTAAATCACTAAAAGTGCACGGTTCCTTGACAAGTAATAAAGTGAAAATCCTAGAATTTCGAGTATCGTTCCCATGAGGACTGATTTAATTTGATTTTTATTATTGCGACCTTAATCGAGTCTATTAAAATTGAGAAGAATTTTTCAGTTCCTATGATTAAACTAAAACTAGCATGCAAATTAAACTAAAATTACGACTTAAATGCAAAAACGACATTTCAATACAAAAGATTTGAATGAAATTAATGTATGAAAAAACGCACTAGAATCCCAAATCACCAAGCAAATTTTCCTTTTAACTCCTATTTCATAATTTAATAACACGATGAATTGGTTGAAAAATTAATGTTTCTAACTTATCCAACAATCTCTTTCGAGTAAAATTTCACATATTCTAGCATATTATTTGACTATATTTCTATGACAAATGCAATATATAAGAATGCATGACATTTTGTAAATATTTAGAGATTCACGTAAAGTATAGCGGCATATTTCTATCCCTATGAACCTTACGATGATTATACTNAGTTTCTATTATTAAACTAAAGTTAGCATGAAAATTAAACTAAAATTACGACTTAAATGCAAAAACGACATTTCAATACAAAAGATTTGAATGAAATTAATGTATGAAAAAACGCACTAGAATCCCAAATCACCAAGCAAATTTTCCTTTTAACTCCTATTTCATAATTTAATAACACGATGAATTGGTTGAAAAATTAATGTTTCTAACTTATCCAACAATCTCTTTCGAGTAAAATTTCACATATTCTAGCATATTATTTGACTATATTTCTATGACAAATACAATATACGAGAATGCATGATGTTTTGTAAACACTTTGAGATTCACGTAAAGCATATCGGTATATTTCTATCCTCTATGAACT
>CAIGRL010086981.1:0-14456 GCA_903798325.1 Fraxinus xanthoxyloides
AATAACATAAAAACATATGAAGGACCAAATCAAGAAACAAACTCGGGTAACAATAATCTTTACCCATCACAAATCAAGCAGAAAACCGTAATCAAATAGAAAACTCATTGAGAGAAGAAAAACTGCAAGCAATGCAAATTTTACCTGATTGAAGAGATCAAGAAAACCCTAGAATGTGAAAGAGAAGCGACAGTCTCTTTTTTGAGGAATCTCACGGTAGATGGGAGATTTCTTTTGGAATTTCCTGTTTATGCTAAAATTGCTCTAAAAGTCTCGTAAGTTGTAAATTCCCCAAAAATCTTCTCATTTGAATATCACTTGATTTGTAGAAACATCTAAAAAGTTTCAATTGAATACCCCATAATTTGTAAAGACTCTTTAAAAGTCCATAAAAAATACACACTTTTTTACTCAAAAGTCTTTTAAGAGTTCCAATTGAAAACACCTCCCTTAACTTTTCCACATTGTGTAGAATCGGTCATATCAACTTAATGTAAACCCTCGTCACAAAACCTTACCACCAGAGAAGACGAAAACATATAATCTACCATCCTGAGTTGGAGCCTTAACCACTATGTCAATCACATCTGATATCCTATCATCAATGGCACAAGAAAAGTAACAATCAGTAGAAACAGGAACAATTCAATCTAAACCATAATACAAATTGCAGAACTGATATTCCGAATACAACACATTTAGTTGAAGCTTTAGTAGAAATCTTCATCTTAATATTTCAAAACTTGCAGTTTTATCAAGTGAGAAGACAAGGCTATTCATTTCTTGGCAAACAGCTTCTTCGGAAGCATCTCCAAAGGTGTCGATTTGAGCAGAAAAAGCCTGGCAGCACGTTCTTGCAAAGTACCACCACATTTCAATCCACGTGCTTGAAGCTCCAACTTTAACCTCTCCAAGCCAAGAACCTATAATTGATTTTAGTTACATAATATGAGTGGCCAGTCACATACCCACAACTATGAAGAATGCGTCCTTAAAACGAAATGAAATAATTAAAAAGGTAGAACTGGAAAATAGAAAAATTACAACATACCTCCAACTCTGCTGCTGAATTATATCCATCAAAGTTCAGGAGCTCGTCCGAATCTGGATCTTTTACGCTTCCAGAGACTGATTCTTCCTGCGCTGGTTCAGGTTTGGTACTCTTGCTCAGGTTTGCAGCAGAAGCTCCTTCCTCGGAGCTGGAGACACCTGGCAGCTGACTGGTTATATCTTCCACTTTGAGGAAGTGAGATTCTTGAGGCACTTCTTTCTCAACTGCATTCTGATCTGCACTTCCCTCAAGAATTGCCAAAGCAGGTTCAGTCTTATTTTCCTCATCACCGTTATTTGCACATACATCCAGACCTCTACCAGACTTTGGAGACTCTTCCGCAACAGTATCCTCTTCCTCAGAGCCAATGCCAGAGGAAACTTTATCAGCATCCAGTTTCCCTCCAGTAACTGAACTTGAACTTCCCTCTGCTTCCTTACTGGAATCTGAATAGTTCCCATTATCGATAACGACAGACTTCTCATTCTCCTCTTCTGTGTTGTCATCACTATTGTCCTCATCCATATCCTCGCTGTCACTATCATCCAATTTCTTCTTTCCCAGCCTAAAGAAAAATGTAAATAGATTAGAAAAAACCTCAGTGAAGTTCCCAAGTTTCAAAAATCTAGACAGAAACAATATATTAGGTATTTCACTACGTTATTATTCTTAACATTGATTTTCCAAGCCACAATTTCAATATAACTTTCTTTAGCGAAAGACACGAGGCAGTGACAGGGAAAATTAAACTACAAGGACAACTGTTAAATTAGCAACTCCAATTCAAAACTTTGAATTTAATAGCCATTTGTGCTATCTATTTAGAGAAACTAAAGTTCAATTGTTGCCCTCCATTTTCCAAGAATCAAACAAGCTTCATAATCAATCATGCAAATACCTAAAATTATTTAACCATTCACTTTAGTAATTTCGATTTAACTAATTCAATATTAGTTGACAAAATATATTACCTATTGATATTCTCCATTATTCTAAGGATGGCAGAAAGTATCTATTGACCGTTTACATAAACCATAAATGCCTACAATGTATGAGAATTTTAACATAAAATTAAAACAGAGAAAAACCATACCATATTTTCAACCGCTTGGACTCAGGTTCACTCGTCCCCACAGCGTTCTTTCTCTTCGAGCTCACCAACCCTTTAATCGACTCCCTTACTGATCTTTCCACTTCCTCCATACACTTCGCCGAGTCCTCCCTATACTTTGCCACATACTTCTCCGAGCTCTCTCCTTTACTATTTTTACCCTTCTTAACTGCCTCCTTGGTCTTCTTCTTGATATATTCCTCAGCCATTTTCTCCAGCTTCCTCTCCTCCGCCTCCGCCCTCCACTCTTCCAGCTTCTTCTCCGCGTTCACGTGCCTCAGTCTCCGCCCACTCATATCCCTGCAAGCATCAAAATTGTTCGTCTTCTTCTGTCCCGCCTTCGTAGCCGCTCCCCTAAGCAATGACCCAAACCCTCCTTTCCCACCCCTGAGCCGCAGCAACAAATGCACCACAATCGGAAAATTCCGAGACACATCTGAAGACTTTCTGGGCAAACTTGTCTCGTGGTACCCACTAATAAAATATCGATCTTGAGGCAATTGGGAATCGGAATCGGCATCGGAATCTAAATCTAGGGTTTTGGGGAATTGGGTATTCTCGTCAGAACCCAAATTGAAATCTAGGGTTCGGTGGTCATTGAGGACGCGGGAGTTGTGGGAAAGGAGAAGTTGAAGATGGGAGGGAATAGAAGTAATACTCTGGATCTGGTTCTTGAGGGTTGGGACAGAGATCGAAGGGGTATTGAAATTCAAGAATTTGTGCTTTCCATCAAGAAATTTGACAAGAACTTGATGGATTCCAGATTCAACCACCTCCATTTGCTTGAAATTTATGGCTTTGATCGGCTTATCGATCAAAGGGATTAGGCTTTTCCGGAGTTTGTCCGTGTATACGTCAAAGACAGAAGAGAGTATATTTTTTTAATCCGACCCAAACATGCAAATCCACTTTTGAGTTTTGAGATTGAACGTAGCTAGGTCAAGTCATGTGAGAGATATTTTCTATTTTTAATATTTTTTTCATCATTTTAGATTAGGAAATAAATAAATAATGTATTTTTAAAATTTATAAAAATCTTATACATATTTTTCAATTTTTCAAAAAACCATAACTCTCAAAATTATAAATACCCAAATCAATAACAATTTGTTCATAAAGCTATGTTCGTGGTTGGAATTTTTATTGGACTTACTTCTTATTTAAATTTCAATTATGACTACCATTTTGTTGGAACAGACTTTAAAAAAAAAAAAAAAATCAATTGACAAACAAAAAAATGTTCTTTCTTTGTCAAGGCACGCATTAGGCTCAACATAGTGTTGACGCTATTTTTCCGCCGATTTATGAGGCGAGGTGTTTTCTTTGTGCCCTTATGATCGAGGCATAGGTAAACATTTTATAATACCAATCTCTCAATTTTCCTACTATATTCTCAATTTATTAACAACTAATCTCTCGATTTCTCATATCTTTATTCACTCTATATTATTTTAACAATGATACTATGTGTACAATTTACTTGACATTAAATTTGATATTTGAACACATGTCATCAATCATCTCTATTGATTTTTACAACAATTTTTTCACAAATTTTGACACATAGGAGGATGTCAACATCGCTTAAATTCTTATTTCAATTATCTAAATCTTCATTTTATTGAAATCTCCAAATTTCTTTATATGTGATGCTTTATTTGCTAATTGCTACTAATGAATTGAACAGAATTACTAGAGATTCAAAGATTGTATCGAGAAATAATTCAATGTTTGCTCTATCCAAAATAAACAAGAATCACTTCGAGGCTAAATGGTTGCCATTTTATTTCTAGGTCGAGAATGAAGATGTAAGAACCGTGTCTAATTTCGTCAAGTAAAGATTAAATTAGGTAACAACCAAGTTTCGCTCCCCCTTTTAAGTTGATTAGGCAATCGCTTACATTATATTTACTTATTTAGTTTCTTTATTTTAAATAATTGTACATGAAATAGTTGTTCTTGGTGCTATTTCACTCAGCCCATGTCTGAGCGTCGCCATCCCAAGCCTAAATAAAAGAAAATGATTTAGGCCCGTTTGGATCGGATTAAAATATAATTTTAATCTAATTCAAAGTCAGACAATCAATATCAACCACATCTTTCATGGGTCTCACATCTTTTCAAACCACATATTTCAAAAAAAATCTGATTTTAATCTACACCAAATACCCTTCTTAGTATTTCAATCTTTCAATATTGTTTTTATTAAAAAAATCGAAAAATCAATGGGACAACAACAAACGGGCCCAGGCACGGCTCCTACAATGGACAGGCTGTGCTAGGCCCACTGATGAAAGGGTTGGGCTGACCCGGCCAGACCACATCCTTTTGACACCCCCTTGTCAAGAGCGGAAATTTCATGTACATTTTCAAGTGTCAATATTTGTTATAATAAATTTTTATATTAAAAATCTACAGGTTGATGGGTACATTGTTATTAAGGTGATGATCTTCTTGGCTTGTCCCGACGACTTCGTATCGACAGATATGAGCTTCCCACGCTTAGAGGCCTTTAGACGTTTTGTTCCTTTTTTCACATCTGTATAGGATGCATCGTCTTCTCATTCACTGCTTTCAGATTTTATTCCTTTGACTAGAGAATAGATATATGTTCCTTCTCCGTCGTAATAATTTTTTTCATTTATATCATGGTACGAGAATTCTTAACCCCATTAGTAAAGCCTAAAAAACATACCAAGGCTGTAATGATAATTTATTTGGATAAAAAAAGGCTGTTGATGGATGCTCGTTCCAAGTTTGAAGTACCATTGTCCATTTGAACAAATAAAAATCTCCTTAGTTACACGATCTCTTCTTCACACTACTATGAATGTGGGTTGTTTACGTATCGAGTACTTGTATAAACTGGGGCATTTAATTCTTACACTATGCATTGATGCCAAATGTTCAGGTTATCTCTAGTATGTCCCTAGCAGCACAATGTGTGAAGGCTACGTACAATCCACCTTATCAAACAGGCAAAAAAAGTAAAATCTACCTTCATGGTTCCCTGAAATTTTATGCTGGCTATAAGTGCATGCACCACGCCAAGATGATTGATTGCACGCACACTGTGTTCGAAAATGTGTTCAATCCAGTCCAGTACTGTGTACTTACTACTGAATCCCATATGACAAATTAAATTCCGTGGCAATTTGCAATTTCAGGTGGTAAAGAAACCCCGAATGGTCATGAAATTTCAGTTGAAGCATCCACCCAAAAAATAGGGCTCATGACAATTGCATGGTCGACAACTTGGGCAATTTAAGCAAACAAGTAGCTAATAGCAAGCCTATATATACTCCTCTGTACAAGCAAATACAGTAACACTTTGAATATTTGGTCTAAATTTCTTGAAAGAGAAGGAAATGGCTCGCTTACTCGGAATTCTATCAATCTTTGTACTGTTAGTGTTAAGGCCAGCCAGGGCCGCTGCACCTTCGTGCCCGACAGTCACTGCGAAACTGGCCTCGTGCATATCATACATAGATGACCAATCTAAACAACCAGCAAGTGCTTGTTGTGCAGGAGTGAAGGCAATCCTTGCACAAGCAAAATCGAAACAAGATAAAATAGCCGTCTGCAACTGCATAAAATCAGCCTTGGCTAATCTGGGAAAGAAGGTTGACACTGGTCGAGTTTCTGGTCTTCCTAAGATATGTGGGATGTCCGTTAGTCTGCCTCCAATTAATAAAAACTACGATTGTTCAAAGTAAGTAGACTTAATTCTATCTCTTCATTCCCCAACTAGCAAAAAATCTGACTTCTGGTTCTCCTTGTGCAGGATTTCTTGGATGGAGTTGTAAGTATCTTTCGTGAGGGCTCAAGTTATGTTATAATCCAAATAAAATTATGAGTAGAGAGATGTTTAACTTACCTAAAAGTGAAATAATGACAGCTTATGTTTGGATGATTAAATCATCTGCAAAGCCTGTAATGCACTGAAATGTTCTGCACCTCCAGTTTCAAGGAGATTTGTGTAACAATATTCTAAAATAAAAGGTATGGCATAAAAGGTGACTAATACGACTTGATCAATCAATTAGGGCACGTTTTGAAAATCAAAACTTCTTGTGAACTTTGGACATGACAAGTATGGCAAACTATCTTCTGTTAAAAAGCTTGAAAATGAAAAAGTAAACATGCAAGAGAATGGTCAGAATGAAAATACGAATCGTTCAATAATTTTTATTTATTTTTCATTAGAATTCAAAAAAAATGGGAATATAAATCTATGCCAACATCTGGCGTATCACAATTACTAATAAGGTTTAGCTTCGTAAACCCAATGCATGCAATGAAAAACTGAGCGTTATTCTTAATAAATTTAGATCAATGAGAATTCTTACATAGATGAACACCATTAATGTCCAAATCATTGTAGTACTAGAAAATCCGACAGAGCATGATAACATCTTGCTCTTGGAGATTTATCGTGTTCGGTATTTGTTGCATAAATTAGGATTACGAAAAAATGAAACTAAATAACAGGACTGCTTGATTAACACAGAATCTATACCAGGTGAAAGATAATTTTGCCTGTGTATAGGCTCAACATCCCTAATAGACATTTTTGCTTTAAAAATTATTCTTCATCGACTTCACTCTAGACTAAATTGTTAAATTCATGGAGATGAAGATATCTCACCTTAAGCTATAAGTTTTCTTTGTCCATAGGTGGGGACGAAGGCCCAGGAACAGAATCAACGAAGAACTCCTCCACTGAAATGAAGTCACGCACGAGTGTGAAAAACAGTAGTAAATTTCCTAAAAAACCAGAAGTGTCACTCCATTATGTGTAGAAATGAACTAATAATCAACCTAAACATAGCCAAAGTTTTACAAGCATAAAGAACTTGTTGATTCATAAGGGATAACAAGAATTTGGAGAGACAATGAGAATGAACTATATTTATATTATAAGCCCCCTCCTCAGAAAACTTGGTGGTCTTTTTATATATTGCAACCAAAATCCCAGTGGTCGAAGAAAATCTAAAATTTACTTTGGCCATTTATGAAGTGACAGTGATATGTCTGCCTTTATTACAATTTACACGCTTCTCTGTATTTTTGTTTATCAACCGTTTTTGGCTTTAATGAGCGGCATACAATATACTTATATAATATATCATACGTTTCGTTGAAATTGAAGCCTTTATCAATTCAACACTCCCTTCGCCTCAAGGTTATGGGCTCTTCTGATATTTTGGGAAATCCAATAATATGAGTTCTTCAGATGTTAAAATCAAGTATTTCAATATTTGTGGAAGTAATCATCATTTTTGAGTAACAATTAGCTGCATGATGTTTACATAAATGAACAAAGCAATAAAACTTGTAACACAAAAAGATTGCTGCATAAGACAACGAGAACTCTACCCCGATTCAGCCATGTAGTGAAGGTAAATATAATAAGGAATGATTCCATGGCAAACAAGGCTTTACGGAATTAATTAGCCTTCTAATTTAAACTCATTAATGAAGCTTTACAAAGTAGCATCTACATCAAAGGAGGTTCGAGTCCTTGAGACTTGAATAGAAGAACATTACACTACTCAAAAAGAGGCATCATATTAGCACTTTTATCTACCTAAATTTTGTCAATTTCAATAAAAGGAAAGCATATTTAAGGAAAGGGCTGTTTCCCTTTATACCTATATCCTCTTGCTCTGGAGAATCAAGAAGAATATCCGAATCCGAAGGGAAAAATGGGGAACCTGAACAATTTCCAAGAGCTCCTAGATCTGCAAATATTTTCAATGCAACAGGCACCATCAGTTGTTAAAAGGGGTCGAGGAAAAGAAAAAAATAGCAGCATGAAGGAAAGAGGATTTTCTTGCTAATTGTTATATCAAAATATACAACAACAATTGATTATAGGAAAAATCACCTCCTAAGTTTGATAGGTCTGCTGTTAGGTCCGAAAGGCTGAAATCCCAAGATATCTGAGCCCACGAACTGAGGGAATCTCTAGAATTCCCGCTACCATTATCTGCTGGAAGCTGTAGTCCTACTGAACTAGCTACATCAGACGTAAATGCCATATCAAGTGCTGATGTTTCTATTCCCATGCTCGATATCTCTGATGCATTGAAGGGGAAATGGCCACTCGAAGCCACTGATGTTGGGCTCACTGGCATATCTGACATGGATAGCATTGCATTGTTTGGCGGTATTGCAGGTGCATCAGTTCCGTTGGTGTCAATCACCATACTTCAGAGCAAAAAAAAAGAACTATGATTGTCAGCAGAAAATCCAGAACTACAATTTATAATAGTTTCATCATAGAAATTTCATATATCTCTAGAAATTTATGACTAAATCGATTTTATTTAGTAATTTTTTTCTGTTACAATGAACATCAACAGAAAAAAGAAAACGTAATGAACCATCTGACAATGAACTTCTATTAAAAAGATTCAGGCTTCAAAAGCACGTTAATACCCTTAAGAGAGATTGAGAATATATTTTTGACACTGTTCTGGGTGAAGAGTTGCTTTGGCAACATATCAAAGACGTGGTTAATAGAAGGGGAAACAACTTAGCACCTCAATTACAGATGAGGTGAAGAAATATGTTCCAGATGTCGAATGGAAAAGATACTTTGGCAGCGTATTTGCGTACTAATTGGCATACAGGATCACAAATCAGAATGAGATGTAGCTTACAACTTTATCCTTGATCATTATAGTTCTCGTGCAGGTTTACGTATAACAAGACAAAAAGACATATGAAGTGACATGATTCAATAAGCATATAAATAAAGAGATTTAGGGACTAGATGAAGGAAGAGACACTCACAATATTTCAAATTCTTTTCAAATGTCAGACATGAGGGAAAAATAACAGAGAGCTGATGCTACTAGAGAAGAGAGTTCTCACTCATTTCCAGAATTCATCCGTATTGGATGGAAATTGCCTGTGCCTGGCGTGGGAACTCCATTTACTATGTGACAGCCATTTGTGGAATAACCCATAGAATTAAGAAGAGGTTGCCCTGTAGCTGGAACTGGAGGCTGGTGCACAACAGGATATCCCATTGGTAAGTTGTTGACTGCACTGCAAACAAGCGGCATTGAATAACGACGATAAAATAACATGGAAATTGCAATTTAATACACAAATAAATAGCTTTAGATAGCTTTAGTTCAACCCTTTCAGTGGCCTATTTGTCTACATCCTACTCAAAGAAAAGAGACAATTGCCGAAATCACAAAGGGTAGTTCCAATAGAAGAAGGCCGGCCACAAACACCATGATCTCGACAGCGAAATCCTCTTCTCATGACAAATTTCTGATCAAGTAAAGGACCTCAAATTGAACAATAATAGCAACAAGCTTATTAAAATATTCAAATAGAGATTTTAAATAATTACCATGAATCTTTTTTTGTCAAACCGTGGGAAGACCTATTTGTTTTGCCATTTAAGTAGAGCGATCAGCTTTCTGATGATTAAATGATTGCAATATTTTCTGAGAAAAAACTTAACAGAAAATGTTTTTCTACCAAATCCTTAATGACATTGCAGTACAAGAACAGCAATTCAATTCTATTAAATCTTTTAAGATCAGGAATGAGACTTTCGTCATACTGTTGGAAGACAAATATACTATTAATTTTATTTTATTATTTTTTTTTGGGGTGGGGGGTGGGGAGTATAAAAGGCGACAAATTAAGACAGAGATGTGCATCCATTGAACCTAAGTTAACAATGAAGAATTAAAAGATGACTTATTTAGCCCCAACAGTTGTTTTAAATCACTTCGAAAAAAATAACAGAAATTAAGATTTACCTGGCATTTGATGAATTCCATTCTGCAAAGGAGCCAAAGGAACCTTCATTGGCACTGGATACTTCATTAGACGATACTGATGCTCAAGCAAGTGATTGAATAAGATAATTTGTTTCTTCAATTTAAGCCTTATGTAGTAGCCCCGGAAAAAGTCAGGATTTTCTTCTTCTAATTTCTGCCACACTGTATCGAGAAAGAAAAAATAATAATGAATATAGAAGCTTCAACATTGTAATAACATCAAACATTGATCCTTATAGCAGCATATATCAAGCGAGCAACTAAACATAGTACCCAGATGCCAATGCATAGAAAGTTTCTTCTGATAACCTGAGGAATACCTACCTAATGTCGTGAACCCAGGATCTATCCTGGCGCGACTCAGAAGGTTCTTTACCACCTCATCTCTATTCATGTATAACTGTAGGCACCGTTCGATCAAATTCTGGACCTATAGCATATTATGATTACATTTCGATACGAGTATTGCAGCCAAAAATTCTTTATGGAATTCCAAAAATAAGAAAAGGTTAAAAGAGACATTTCCTTACAAGTTCAATATCCTCTCGTGAAACTTTTCTGTTATCAACGCTTGATGCTGAAATTGAACCTGAATCTGGCACTGGAGACTCTTCAGCATTCTTTGGTTGTTCATTTTGGGACTCGTGTGAAACCTGATCAGCAGGATTAATTCCAGATGGATTGTGTGGATCCTGAAAAAGGTTCTTCATTTGGTCGTGAGCTGATTAAGAAGGTGATGCCTCAAAGCAAATGTGAAGCAGAACAAAGAAAGATCATAAACAGTAAATGTCTTTTATACAGAACAAAAGGAGCTTTGCAGTTGTAATATATCAACCTGTGTATTCTTCATTTTAGTTAAATGAAAGCTGGCTGTAGACATCCATGAGGCTCTTATGTCTTACTATCCTCTGGTTTAAAACTGCCTCAGCTTCTAGACAAAAAATCTGTGAATAAACTGAAGTACTTCTCCACCTGGAAAGTAGAATTTTCTGTTATATGTTCATCACCATCCGGAACCAAATGCCAAACAAGGACTAAGATGAAACAACTGAAAACTACCAATCTTGATGGAATTTAAGTGATCAAGAAACCAGATGAGTTCTTCATATTTGCAACATAAAAATCCAATTACTGCTTATTCGGCAAGTGGGGGTTGGACAGTACTAGAAAAAACTAAAAAGAAAAAGGAAAAGGAAAAAAACTAAATCACTTATTGTAAATTGCTATATGTTAATATAGTCTGTTTGAACTTCAAACTTTTATGGCATTGCAGTAACAATCTCTTGCTACAATAATTTATCGTCTGGAAAGTTGAAAGTTTCGTATCACTTAGACAGTGAATTCACTTAAGAAGTAACCAGCGTCGCCTCTTGCATTTCATTTATGGTAAGCATGCTCAAGGCTTCAAGCCCTTTCATTTAGTATGAGATCACACTTCACGGTCCTTTGCTTACATTGTGCAGTGGATTAAACCCTTATCTCTACTTTCAAGAGCAATAATAACCATAAAACAATCAGAAAATGAGTATGGAACAGTGGTTCATTACTTCCAATTGTTGTTGCATGTTTCCACTAAGAAGAAAAAGAACGTTACAATGGTAATATCGTGCCTAAATCTGTGTCTCTGGTCTCTCAGAATGAATCAATGAAAACGGTGACCATTAGTATGTGTTTTAACTCCCATGATGACACTTCTTATGTTTTCTTCACAGGCATTATTTCATCATAAACCATGACAAATCTGGGAGAAATTTACATTCACCTAAATGTTCACAAATTTTTTGATGCGGGGAAAATGTACTGATAAATTCCTATTCTCAGACAATACAGACAAACATTTCTTTAGTTGTCTATGCATCCACGAGCCCAATTTTTCTCTGTTCATTTCCTTTAATGCTGGTGAATCAAATCGCTATAATAGACAGCAACTTAAAATAAAACAGCAAACTAAAGAGTGATAGTAACAAGAACAACAAGACCCCAACAACCAAACGCACCAAACTATTGAGTGATCAAGAAAATTGGTAATCACATTAGATAATGTTTTACGCAGATGACAAACCGAAAACAAACCAATCAACTAAAAGTATATTTACAAAACATGTACACGAAATATATACTATTAGGCTCCAGAAAGTCCATAACCACCATCAATTACTTCAATCCAAAACACCACATCTCTTCAATCTAATCAACATGGTTTTATTTATCCTCATGGGGCATGTTTGGTATAGACTACTCAACAATACAATTGATAAGATTTTAACTTCTATATTTTCTTTAATATTGTCAAGTTCTTTATATTCACCCTACCAAACAATTCATCAGTGAAAGACACTTTTGTTTGCCCCTTTCATTATCATTGAGAATCTGAACTACGGATAATGTGGGAAAAATATGCCAAAAAACCCATATTGTCACATAGATTCGGATAAACATTTTTTTTTGTCACCTTTGTATCCACTAGCCCAATTTCTTGCCGCATTATTTTCTTCATTGTCAATCAATCAAATAGCTTAAAAATATAAAAGGCAACTAAATTTTTCCCTCATTTAAAGGAATAACCAAGAACAGAACAAGAAGGATGATAGGAACCAAAATGCAAAGCTCTACCGACACTTCTATTTAAAATATCCTCCATAACAAATGAAGCAATAAAAATTAATTATTTTCCACACATCGAAGAAGATGAATAACTACAAACAATATAAAGCCGAAAAACTGCAAGCTCGTGATCTATATACACTTTAGAAATTAGAACTGAATAGTGAATACATAAAAAATTAATCTTTTTATGGATTTTTACTCATTCTTGAAACTTTACATTTTAACTGAACTATAACATCAAAATCTACAAATTTTGAAATCTTCGTAACATTACTCATAGATAGGATCTGAAAATTCATGATAATTTACAATCAAAAAATATAAAAAAAAAAAAAACCGTAATTTAGCCCCACTAATCCGAATATATATAAAAAGATTTAAAAGGGGTACCTTTTCTGACAGCTTTCAACCTCAAATGGTGAAAAAGTTCCATACTTTATGTAGAATCCATGAATTATAAATTCCCCAGACAAGGAAAATTACAGATTCAGGAACAAAACTTCAGTAAAATTCACTAAATATTGTAGAGTGAATAAAAAGATAAAAAAAGGTTGAACCCTGATGAGGAAAAGAGAGAAATGGAAGTTCAAGAACTCTTACTTCTTGAACAACAAAGGGCAAGTACTCTACACAGCTGTAAAAGTTACATTCAAAAAACAAGAAAGTTTTGAAATATTAAAGGGTATTAAAAATATGTGCATGTGTGAATCTTGTGAGGAGTTTTACTGCGGTTTAGTTGAAGTTGTCACTCTCAGAAGGTGCATTTGTATGTTTAGTCGGTGATAGGTTAGCCTGCAAGCTAGAGGTAAAAGAAAATAGAAAAATGTTAAGTGTGCATAATATATATACATAAGTGTATACATCATTCTCACATGGGTGAGATTCATAAAAATATGGGCCCCACTCCATGTGATGGTTATGAACATCTCTATATACATGTATTATATACATCAAACAAAGTCCAAAGAAATATATTTACACCATACTTTATTTTTTAACTACGCCACATTTTGATTATAGTGAATATTCCATTTTTTTTAATTGTACACTTATATTCTCAATTTTTTTTTTCTTTTATATCAACCCTCTATTATTTTTTACATTTTGTCTATGAAAACGAATTTCATCCAAAATATTTGTTATGAGGCCAAAAAGACGTATTTACCTTCGTATTTTTAAATAATCAAAATAAATAACTAATACAAAGTTAAACAAAATATTTGATATTTGAGTGAAAATCATGTTTAGAGATAAAATATATTAATAATTGAAGGTTGAGAATGATAATATGAAAATTAAAAAGTTGAGGACATAAAAACAAAAGTGGACAAATATTGAAAACCTTTCTTATAAATAAAATGTGGTATATATATAAAAATTAGTCATGAAAATATAATTACTCCAGGGAAGAAGACCACAAAGAGAAAGTGAAAGCGAAGAAGGGATAGAAGGGAAAAAATCTACAAAATGACCAAAGCAGATTTACTTTATTTGTTTTCTCGCGTTGATGAAAAATCAATGAATTGTAATCAGGGGTGGAATGTGTGAGTTAGCATGTTATCTCTAAGAGGAAAATTTCGTTCCTTTTTAATGGTTTGAGCTACATATCTCATTCTACTTTTTATCGGATTTATTTTCGACACTACTTTAAAAAAGGAGTATTTCATCTATCTGGTTATTTCATTTCAGGCTAAGATGTGAAAGTACATTTTTACTCTATAAAGATGTTGCGTTCGATTGTCTAAATTGGAAGAAAATGGATGTCATAATTAAAATTTTAAATAAGACATACCTGTTTTTTATGAAAAATGAATGAGAATAAGTGTTGCTAATTTTATTATTTCTTAAATAATAAGTTTTTTTTTTTTTTTTT
>CAIGRL010087006.1:0-14151 GCA_903798325.1 Fraxinus xanthoxyloides
TATTTGAAGAATAATCCAGGTCAAGGTATATTTTACCCAGCAGCAAGAACAACTTTTGGTTCAGACTTCAAATTACAAGCCTTCTCAGATGCGGACTGAGGTTCTTGTGTTGACACAAGAAAATCAACAACTGGATTTTGCATTTTCCTTGGAGATTCCATGATATCTTGGAAATCAAAACGGCAAAATACTGTGTCTAGATCATCAGCAGAAGCTGAATATCGAGCAGTGGCTGCTGCAACCAGTGAAATTGTTTGGATAAATCAACTGCTAAGGGACTTCCAGATACATGTAACGGCTCCGACCAACCTCTTTTGTGATAACCAAGCGGCAATTCAGATTGCCTCCAACCCCATATTTCACGAACGTACCAAACATATTGAGATAGACTGTCATTTCATACGAGAGAAGGTTGCAGCCGGAGTAATTAAATTGCTCCCTATTCGTACACAACACCAGATTGCTGATGCATTCACCAAGCCACTTCCTGCATCAGTACTTAATCCGTTATTATCCAAGATGTCTGTAAAGAACCTTTACAGCACATCTTGAGGGGGAGTATTAGAACAAGTGGATGGCTGAGCTGAGCTGGAGCATGCACGTGACTGTTATGTTGTTATAACAATTTCTAGTTAGTTAATAATTGGTTACTCAGTTGATGAATGATCATCTAGAAACATCTAGCATATTCCTTGTATTATAAATACACCACTGATGTACAGATTAATTCATTCGGATAGATTCAATGTGAATAATACTGAGTTCTTCTCATTTTCTTCTCTGCTCTCTCATTTCATTCTCTGCTCTAATAATTTCTTTCCTCCAAAGTCGTAACAGGATCTAAGTTCTTCATTTTGAACTCAGAGTTTAGCTTGTTTTTTATGAATCTAATTTACTTTATACCATGAATTGCTAAAAGTATGTCATCTATATATAAAAGTAAATAGAGAGAATTACTTCTTCCATTCCCCTCTACGATATAGACATTATCAAAAATACTACGTTTGAGACTATGTCCACAAATAAAGGAGTCGAATTGTCTTGGGGCTTGTTTTAAACTGTACTGGAGTTTCTTAAGAAGATAACATTATCAGAATTCTTAACTTTTTTGAAAATATTTAGGTTGTTTCATATAAGTCTCCATTTAGAAAAGACGTTTTGACTTCTAATTGGTCTGAATTAAACTGAGTGATGAAATAAAATAGAAAAGAGGATGGAGAAATTAAGAGAATCAGCGGAGAAGAGGAAGCAATGGAACATGACAATTTTTCCAAATCATTTTCCTTCATTCCCTATGTTTGTGACGATTTAAAATAAGGCAAAACGGTGCCGTTTTGTTTATCTTTTGAAAAGCCGTTAATTCTGTTTGCTTCTGGTTCCCTTCCGTCCCCATTTTGCTGTTAAACCTTGCCCCGTTTCATTACAGATTCTTCAAAACTCGTGAGAGGAGAGAGATTTCTAGAAACATAAATAATGCCAATTGAATCCACATCAGTTCCCATAAGTTGGACAACAAACAATGCGTCAAATAGACACAATCGAACTGTATAGGAGGTGACACTTGGCAATATCTCATGCATTCATTACTTCAGTAAACTCGTGTTTCCAATAAGGATTTTGCTATTGTACATAAAAAAATGTACATAATGAATTACATAATATGATGTGGAGTGAAAAAATTGGGTGAAAAAGTTGATTGTGTTTTAAACTGATAAATTGTAGAGTGTCATGTGATATTATGTAAATTTTAATATACATGTAGCAAGATCCTTCCAATAAATGCAACTTTAGTTGAAATATAACCTTAAGCCTAGTTTGGTGAAAATTAAAATTTTAATCTTAATTTAAGTCAAAAAATAATAATTTATTTTAACGGTATATTTCACGGGAATCACAACTTTTCAACCATCATATTTCATCATATTTTACAAAATGTGTTAAAAATCTAATTTTAATCTCCACCAAATAGGGACTAATTAATAAAAGCCAATAACCACTTCTAACAATTCTCAACAGTAACAAATTGGCAAATTAAAACAGAAAATTCAACAATTCTCCAGCATCAAACCGAATTCTCCGGTCCAAGCAAAGTCATCCCTCGTATGTTCAAGATCGTCTGAGGTAGGTAGACCTCGAAGTTAATTGAGAGAGTTTGGTGGAGATTAAAATTAATTTTTTAGTAGATTGTAATAAAGATTTTTGAAATGTATGGTTGAAAAATTGTGGGATCCATAAATTATTTGACCAAACATGGAATATGCTAACAGATTATCCCAACTTCAACCTATTAGTCAAGCCAATCGATTATTACTAGAACAAAAAAAAATACACTTACACACACTGAAAAAATTTACACATAATTATTACCAAAAAAAAAAGGGAGATGAGTATATATATATATATATATTTATTTATATATATTATTTCCGCTAACACACAACATGTACAAATAATCAAACATGCACTTTCACATACACTAAATTAAAAATATCAAACCCATTTCCGCTAACACACAACATGTACAAATAATCAAACATGCACTTTCACATACACTAAAATAAAAATAAATAAATAAAAAACTCACTAACCCAAATCAGGAAAAATTAGATAATATATATCAAACCCAAATCAAGAAAAAAAATTATTTCTGCTTTAATATTTTATTTTATTTTATTTTATTTTATTTTTTCAAGTTTTTTTAATGATTACCATATTGTGTACTTTTTATTTTTGTTTCTGATTCTTATTTTTCATTTTTCTTTTTTGTTGTGGTAATAATTATGTATACAATTTTGAATTATTCTTGGTGTACATAAAAATTGGTATATAGAGATATCCGCACCCTCACATGATCCCATGTGAGGGAGTAGACAATACTATATACACAAAATTATGTATACCAAGTATGACCCTACAATTTTTCAGTGTGCGTGTGAGCTTTTGTTGTGGTAATAATCTGATGATTTGATTGAAACGTCATATCAAGTTAAATGGTCATGCGAATCAAAATTAATTTGATTGATCATGGTGGTACTAAATGTAAAATACAATGGCCATGGTAAATCAAAATCAATTTGGATGATCATGGTGACACTAAATATAAAGTACAATGGTTGTTACCGGCCCTTTTTTAGGCCTCCACATCATCCATTCCCTGCCCGCCACATGGTCGGACTAAATCGACCCTGCCTAGGTGGCGACTCAACTGATATGGCACTGCCCATGTAGCGGCGAACTGAATCCTTGTGAGACAAGCTAATTCCTTATTACCGAACTGAGACAATAGCGTCCCTTGAAGATCCGGACTCATCCACCATCCGCAGTGGATGCAAAAGCACGCACTCCGCACTTACTATGCTTCGCAGTTCGCTTCACTACTGTCCATCCCCCAAGATCTTTTGTGACATCTCTCCGAAATGATTAATGGGACGTGTCAGGTCACTAACTATCAACTCGACTGATATGTTAGGCACCATTTAATACCCATCAACCTATGGATTGACAGATTGACATCTACGAGAAGACGACTTATCCGAGATCCGAAGTCACATGCCCCTCATACAATGGTTCTCCTTTTCCCTTCTCTAGTATAAATACCCTCACACTATGGTAAGGGAGGATTCCCATTTTTCTAATCTTGGCATCCTAGTCCTTTAACTCTAGAAATCCCCACTATATTCACACGTGCTTAACCACGCCCCGGTGACTACTTCACTACTGGGCTCCACTTTCCAGTTGAATGAGATATTGACTTGACATTGGAAGTACTTGCGGCCGCTTTTACCCCCACTGGAAAAAGTCACGAGTGACTAATGGCGATTTACCGTGTGCAAGAAGGAATATACGCGAAGACTTATTCTATTGACCACGTGTCGAAGCCATTTTTCGAGGTAAACAGATTAGCGGCGTCTGTGGAAAACTTACTATAACCATGGGTATCCCTACGAAAGAAAAAGCTTGTCAAGATATCCAGTTGATATTCCCCCTTGAAAAAGGGGTTCATTTTTGGAAAAAGAGCAAACGACCGTGAACTAAAATCAACTTTATTCTGAAAAAAATATACCACTTGGAATCCACGAGTTCCAGCGACGAAGAGGTGAATCCAAGGAAAGTAAGGAAGGTCTCTGAAGAAGAGATCATCCGGACTAATGTCACACATCACAGCCTCACCACCGGTATCGCAGGGATGGAAAAACTGCGCACGATTGACAGCTGAAGTGGCTCGCATGGCTACTAACATTGCAGCTCAAAATGCAGTCATGCAAGAACTCCTCATGCAGGTGTAAGACCAGGGTGATTTCCAAGTCCTTCACAATCCTCCGCAATCAGCTTACGATGGACGAACCGGAGCGGAGTCGAGCCGGAGAACTCATCTGAGTCCACAGAAAGAGGCTCCGATTGAGAGGAAAATGGAGATGGACACGTCCAACTATACTATCGCCCAGGTCGGCAACACCCATGCTGAACAAGACAATTTTACCTAGATTATGAAGGGCAGCCGCAGAGGTCTACAAGCGTCTTGGATCGGATCGGACGGATGCCTATAAATAGGGATTAGTCTACCCAGGAAACGATTCGCCGACAAGAACTCATGCAAAGTCAGGAAGTACATGGCCCATCACCTAGGAATAGGCGAGAGAGGCGAAACCTAGTAGATTGGGGAAATCGAGGTAGAACGGCACAACAACCACCTCGCCCTCTAGCAGACGGGGATAATTCTGATGGACCATGCCGATCTTATGAACTAGATGATGAAGATAACAATCTCCCCTTCCCTAGGGAGTTTCGTAGTTTTCCTATGCCACATAACTTCGTTCTCCCCAAAATTCCCAAGTATGAAGGGAAAGCCGGCCCAAAGAAGCACTTCAACAAATATAAAACGCAAACGAGCATTCGAGGCGTTTCACCTGCCTTAAATTGCAGGGCTTTTCACTTAACTCTCAGTGGTGCGGCTGAAGTATGGTATAGTAGGTTGGCACTTCTTAGTATCAGAAGCTGACCAGACCTCAAGAAGGCATTCCTAAACCAATATTTGTCAAGGAATGAAGGAGAGGTGCCATCCAGTGTCTCCAAGATATGAGGCAAGCGGCAGGAGAAACACTAAAAATCACCTTACTTGTTTCACTGATGAAATAACTTATTGCGAACAAGTGACGAACAAAGAAGCTCTCTCAGCTTTGAAGGGAGGACTGAATATGAATACGTTGTTTTGGAGAGACGTCCGAAGTAAAAACCCCTATACTTACGACGAATTGATTGAGATGATGAAAGTTGAAATTGTCAACAAAGATATGATTGACCATCAGAACAGGGCGGCGCAAGGGCTCCCCCCTCCTCAAAGGCAAATATATAGAAAGCACACATTTCAAATTGTGAGCCAGCAATGGGCTCATGTCGGACATGCAGTGGCTCCGACCTCGGGATAGGCGCGACAATAGACACACCAAATGCTGTACCAACTTTGGCTTACGAAAATGTCGGACCAAATGTCAACAACTCGACCAGAAATACTGGACGACCTTCTACCTCTAGAAATAGGTAAAGAGGCGGGAGACCAGGAGAGAGGCTTCAAGATGAGCAACGACCCTATTGCACTTTCCATAGTTTTCATGGCCATGACACAAGTGAATGCTGGAAGGCGACAAGGTCAATGAGCAACCCTCGTAACACTGAGGTGAAGCTCCCCCATGAGAGGTGAAACGAGGCAGCACTCGCCCTGAAATGAACAAAACAAAGATAGGGAGAGTCTCAGAAGTGGACAACGCCCCATGAGAGATATGGCTACCTCAAACGAACAGCAACCCATTCGAGAGATTGACACAATTATTGGGGGACCACATGTTAAAAGTGAGTCCAGAAATGCCCAAAGGAACTATACCAGGGAGGCCAGAGATCCACCTATGCCCAGCTATATAGTAAGCCAATATCAAGGGACGATAACTACAGAGCCTATTACATCCACTCAGGAGGACGCATCAAGTGTGCACTATCCACAATGTGATGCTCTGGTGGTAGGAGCTATAGTAGCCTGCAACAGATTGAAACACATGCTAGTGGACAACGAGAGCTCGGTTAACAACCCATTCAGTTCAGCTTACGATAAGATGGCATGGACCACAAACTCACTCTCATGACTCACCCCTATACGGATTCACTGGAGATAGCATCGTCCCAAGAGATAAGATCACCACGGCTGTTGAAATAGGAGCCCCACCACAAGTAGCACATCACTTCATGGAATTTCTGGTGGTCGACCGTCGATCTGCATACTACGGGGTGCTGAGAAGACAAGCCCTAAAGAAGTTGTGGGCAGTTACTTACCACATGTGCATGAAATTCCCTATTGAACAGGGAATAGGCACTGTTCGAGGCGATCGGATGGGCTCAAGGGAGTGCTACCTTAACTCCTTAAGAAAGTTTAAGCCACAGGGAGTCAACATGGTGCTCCTCGACACAGAAATGGCAGAGGCCTCTGAAGAAGGGCAACCCTCGGTCCAAGATGTCGAAATGGTAGAAGCTTTTCTGAAAGATCAATTCGAAAAGGAAGCCCTGGATGAGCTAGACCTATCTGAATTGGAATCGCAAGCTGCTCTAATGGAAGAACAGAGAGCTTTCTAGTTGAGCCCCAAGACGTTTCCAAGGTTTTACAGGTTGGGAAAGAGTGGGAGGAAGGAGTAAATGAAGAATTGAAAAACTTCCTCCGAAAGAACGTGGATGTCTTCGCATGGAAGCACAATAACATGATTGGAATAGACCCAGAGGTCAGTTGCCACTACTTACAGATTGATCCAAGTCGTGCTCCAGACAAGCAGAAAAGAAGAGCATTAAACACGGAAAGGTACGAACCCTAAAGAAAGAAATGGAAAAGTTGATCAGCAATGGCTTCATTAGAGAAGCCATCTATCCGAAATGGATATCGAATCTTGTCCTAGTGAAGAAGCGCAACGGCAAGTGGAAAGTCTGCATTGATTTCTCTAACCTCAATTAGGTCTGCCCAAAGGACAGTTTCCTACTTTCACGGATAGACTAGTTGGTGGATTCAACTGCTGGACACGAGTTGCTAAGTTTCGTGGATGCCTATTCAGGTTACAATCAGATCCCCTTGTATCCAAGCGATGAGGACAACACTTCTTTCATCACCGATAGGTGATTGTACTGTTACAAGGTGATGCACTTTAGCCTGAAGAATGCAGGGGCTACTTATCAAAGGTTGGCCAATAAAATATTCGAAAGATAAGCTCGGCAAAACGATTGAAGTCTATGTCGACGACATGCTTGTGAAAAGCCTCTGAACCAAGGAGCATATAAAGCACCTGGACGAAGCCTTCCAAATACTGAAGAGATACCAGATGAGACTGAACCCCCCTCAAATGTGCTTTTGGCGTATCTTCCGGGGGATACATTGTGAATCAAAGAAGGATCGAAGCCAATCCGGAAAAGATTAAGGCTTTGGTTGACATGAGGTCACCGCAGAAATCGAAGGAGGTGCAACGGCTTACTGGCGGAATAGCCGCACTCAATCGCTTCATTTCTAAGGCCACTAAAATGTGTGTGCCCTTCTTCAAGATTCTTAAAGGGGAAAAATGATTCCAATGGACACCGGAGTGCGAAGAGGCGTTCCAGGAGCTGAAAAACTACTTGGGATGAACGCCTCTCATAAGCAAGCCCAAGGAAGGGGAAACTTTGCTGCTTGATTTATCCGTGGTCGAGGACTCAATCACGTCGGTCCTTGTTAGGGAAGAAGGGACGCATCAATTGTCAATTTACTACGTAAGCAAAGTCTTGCTACCTGTTGAAATGCATTATCCCAACATAGAAAAGCTAGCTCTTTCCTCCGTCACTGCATCTCGAAAACTGAGGCCATATTTTCAGGCCCACAGTATTCATGTTCTGACAAATTTCTTCCTAAGACAAGTCCTTTAGAAGCCAGACGTCTTGGGGAGGCTACTAAAGTGGGCAGTGGAGCTCAGTGAGTTCGACATAATATATACGCCCAGGGCGACAATTAAAGGTCAGACCCTAGCCGACTTTGTTGTTGAATTTGCCAAGGCTCCTGAAGTCGAAGTGAACATGGAACCAGTGGAGCCTCCCACACGAAATCTTTTTGTGGATGGCTCTTCTGGAGAGGCTGGTTCTGGAGCAGGTGTTGTCTTGGAAAGCTGAGGGGTACACAAGCTCAATTGTGCATTAAGGTTTGGATTCAAAGCATCCAACAATGTAGCTGAGTATGAAGTGCTCCTAGACGATCTCCGTCTAGGTTAGGAGCTGCAAGTAAAAAGGTTGGCCATCAACAGCGATTCTCAGCTGGTAGTAAACCAGGTTAATGGAAAATTTGTGGCCAGATACAAGCACATGGCAGCATATCTGAAGTTGGTCATGGACTCCCTTCCCAAATTTGAGAAGTTTGAACTGATAAAAGTACCACGTCAGGAGAACTCCCACGCAAATGCTCTGTCGAAATTGGTTAATAGAAAGGATTCGGAGCTCCTCAAAATAATTCCTATAGAGCACATCGCTGAACCCTTAATCAAGAAGGGAGAAGAATCGATGTGGATAGAAAGTACCCCACCATGGTTGCAATCTATCATGGCCTTTTTGAAAAAGCAGACCTTGACAGACGACGATGTCGAAGCTCGACGACTTCAAAGGAGAGCTATTCACTTCATCCTGCATGATGGAGTTTTGTATAAGCGAGGGTTCTCAACCCCCATCTTCAGATGCATGGAAGGGGAAGAGGCAAACTACATCATAAGGGAGATTCATAAAGGAGTTTGCGAGAATCACTACGGAGGATTGGCTCTAGCTCAGAAAGTGCTCAGACGGGGATACTACTGGCCCACTCTAAAAAGGAACTCAATAAAATTTGTGTACAAGTGCGACAAGTGCCAACGCTTCTCCAATATCCAGAGACAACCTTCACAAGAGCTAACTATTGTGTCTAGCCCTTGACCGTTTGCCAAATGTGAAGTAGATTTCATTGTCCCCCTGCCAAAAGCAAGGGGGAGTACTCGTTTCGCCATTATCACAATTGAATACTTTACGAAATGGTTCGAGACAGAACCGTTGTCTAAGATCACCGAGGTGAACACATCCAAGTTTCTCTGGAAAATATCATATGCAGGTTAGGCATAACTTACTCATTGGTTTTAGACAATGACGTACAATTTGATAACAAGAAGATCAGGGACGTGTGCAATGAGCTCGGAATTAAAAAGCATTTCTCATCGCCTCATCACCCCCAAGCTAACGGTCAGGTCGAAGCGGTCAACAAGACAATCAAGCTCACCCTAAAAAGGAAGCGGATGGTTCGAAAGGGGGCCTCGGTTGACGAACTCCCCAAATCCTTTGGGCCATACGAACAACTTGCAGGACGGCAACAGGGGAGACTCCATTCTCCATAACTTACGGGGCCGAAGCAATTAGTCCCATGGAGGTTGGAGTTCCCTCCCCTTGTCGCATTCACTTTAACGAGATAATCGATGATGACCTAAGAAGGCTTGAGCTCGAATTCCTCAAAGAAAAGAGAGACGACTCCCAAGACATGTTCGCTTCTTACCAACGCAAGATGATGCATTACTACAATGCCAAAGTAAAGAAGAAGGTCTTTCACATTGGTGATCTAATACTCCGTAAGGTGTTCCCATCATCGAAAGATCCGGGCACAGGGACGTTGGGGCCAAATTGGGAAGGCACATATCGTATATTGAGGAGGTGAGGTCTAGCACTTGCAAGACTAAAAATCTAGGAGGAAAGGTGATGCCCTACCCCTGGAACATTGAACACTTGAGGAAATACTACTAGTAGGTTGTAACTCAATGTAAATATTGCTATTAAATGAATTAACTGATTTCTATTTCCACTTCGCTCAAATAAGATCGCTTCAACCAAGGAGACCTGCCCCAGCAAAGGTGGTGCGGGTGTCGCCTCTAACGAAACAGATCGTGTTCTCACACATTAATAGCCTTGTCGAGGTGTGAATGCCCCCAAAAGGTCACCTCAATAGAGGAAATCTGCATTGTCAGAAGTGGTACGGGTGCTGCCTCTGATGAAACAGATTGTGTTCTCACACGCTAACAACCTTGCCGAGATGTGAATGCCTCCAAGGGGTCACCTCAACCAAGGAAATCTGCCTTGTCAGAAGTGGTGCGGGTACCACTTCTGATGAAACAGATCGTGTTCTCACACATTAACAGCATTGCTGAGGTGCGAAAGCCCCCAAGGGGTCACCTCAACCAAGGAAATATGCATTGTCAGAGGAGGTACGGGCGCCGCCTCTAATGGAGTGAATACACTTGTCAATTCATTTACTTTTTCCATTTCCTTAAGTGGTTAAGCTTAGTTGAAGTGTTTGCACTTGCAGTTCATTTGCTTCTTCCATTTCCTTAAGTGGTTAAGCTTAGTCGAAGTGTTTACACTTGCAATTCATTTGCTCCTTCCATTTTCTTAAATGGTTAAGCTGAGGCGAAGTGATCACACAGTTTAGTTATGTTCTTAAATTAAGTGACAACACTTGGAGCGAATTAAAGAAATTTCATTATCAACAAAATCAAGGCCGAAGCCATTACATAAAAAAAGAAAAAGGAACTTGAGCCGAAGCCTTCACATGCATCCCCCAAAGTCCATGTATTATATAAATATCCATACAACTTGAGGGACTGTTGTTACGAGCCCTTTTTAGGCCTCCACATCATCCATTCCTCGCCCGCCATGTGGTAGGACTAAATCGGCCCTACCCCGTGGCGACCAAACTGATATGGTGCTGCCCATGTGGCAAACGAACTGAATCCTTTGAGACAAGTTGATTCCTTATTACTGAACTAAAACAATAGCGTCCCTCGAAGATTTGGACTCATCCACCATCCGCAATGGATGCGAAGGCCCGTACTCCGCACTCACTTTGCTTCATAACTCGCCTCGCTATAGCCCATCCCTCAAGATCTTTTGTGAGATCTCTCCGAAATGATTGATTGGACGTGTGTCAGGTCACTAACGGTCAACTCAACTGATATGTCGATGCCATTTAATACCTGCCAACCTATGGATTGACAAATTGACGCCTACTAGAGGACGGCTTATCCGGGGATTTGAAGTCACGTGCCCCCCCATCTAACGGTTCTCCTTTTCTCTTCTCTAGTATAAATACCCCTACACTATGGTAAGGGAGGACCATTTTTCTAATCTTGGCAACCTAGTCCTTTAACGCTAGAAATCACTATATTCACACGTGCTTAACCACGCCCCGGTGACCCCTTCACCGTCAGGCGCCACTTTCCGGTTGAGTGAGATACTGACTTGACCATCGAAGTGCTCGCGACAGCTTTCACCCCACCGGAAAAGGTCATGAGTGACTAACGACATATTACCGTGTGCAGGTAATATATGCGAAGACTTATTTTAATAAGTCGGCCACGTGTCGGAGCCATTTTTCGGGATTAACAATGGTCATTGATGAATTTAATCCTGGGCTTTTGTTTTCATATTTCCCTGCTTAAATGTTGTAAATTACTTCACTGAAGGCCAATAAACATGAATGGAGTTCTAACTTTTCCATGAACTACACTTTTCCATTAATCACTTCTTTCTAGATTTAATGAAACAACTTTAAAAATATTCCAGAGAAAATGTACATATGCAAACATTAATTTGTACAACACCAACAACAAAAAAGTTTCCGGAAGAGGTTAATAGATTCAGGAATTGATTTGAATGAGATACGGAATCGAATCACACAAACTATTAACACAGTCTTTTTAGTTGGCTTCAAACCAAATCTATACTTACATCATTTGCTAGTAGTTTCATCGTCTTCCTTGCCAAACTCACGAGCAATCTTAGCGTAGTGATTCCAGTCGGGATGTGAAGGTGTTATTGCAGGCTGTCCGAATGGATGCTCTCTTACATAAGATGGAACATTATCAACATCTGCAAGTCTCTCCAGATAGTCCCGCAACTCACCATTAGGCCCTAACACATCCAGAGGAAAAATCAGAGGCAGCCTGCCAAAATATATACATACTAACAAAACCAATTCTTAAGCTGATTCTGACTGATCACCTAGAAACGTATCTTTGCTGTCGTGGCTTTTGTACGGTTGGGGAAATATTCCGGTATTAGGCTGCATTTGAAAATGAAAGAAGAAACAATCATCTTAAAGAATAACCGGGATTAGTTTGTTCAAACTGTAAATTCCTAGAATGGTTTAGTTACAGGATTCAGCAGCGCCATGGGAGGATCAACACAAACCAACAAAGTATTCGACTGTGAATATTGTCCCCTACGCCAGGGAAGTTCAAGGTATTTCTTTTCCCACAGTCGCCTCAAATCCTTCAGAAACAGAGGCTTTTCACTATTTCTCAGGCATGGTATTTCAGAATCTATACATTGTTCTTGACCCTAATAAACAGATTTAACAGAGTCAGGACATTGTTTTTTCATTATGCCATGCTTTCTCTTACACTTGTAAATATGGTATACTGTAAAAATTGTGGCATTTTCAAGAAATCAGACTTACCCATACAAATGCTAAGTTCTTTTTGATTTCATAACCCAAACACTTCAAAATAGCTTCTGTGTTACATCTATACATTTCAACAACAGTGATCATATAACAGATAAATCGAACACACTACACTGGAAAAAAAATTATATAAAAAAAATGTCACTTACTGTACGGTTCCAGACCATATCCCCACTTCAAATCGTTCAAAGCAAAATTTTATAAAATCAATACAGAAGGGCCTCATGAAAACTGTGTTGGAAGGAAGAAAATTAGAAACCCAACACAAAATTAATCAAAAAATATTTGCATAAACTGGATGAATGAAAAAGGAGTAATTCTTTACCTGCAAAACTGCCATCATACACATCAGGGTTTAATAGTCGAACCCTTCTCCGATTCCTTATGAACACCCTGTTTACCAGCAATCCACCAAGACAAAGCACCAGAAGTTTCCTTCTTGGAGCCATCTTAAATCTCTTCTTCCATGGAAGCTCTGAATCACTTTCATCATCCTCTTCACTTTCATTGCTGTGATTAGTAACCACTTCTATAAACTTCTGGTCTGAGGATTCGTCTGCCATTTTCAGATTTCAATAATATATGGGTTTATGAAAGTGCAGAATATTTGGTAGCTGACTTTGCCTAGACTCAAGAAATCTGTTAGCTTCCTGCAATTTGCGGGAAAAAAACTGTTTGTAAAAGTAGTTTTCACTTGATTGACTGAATATCTTAGCCAAGAAGCAAGACTTTCCTCATCACTCTAAAACCACTGATTGGTTCCAATTAAAGCGTACAACACAAAGAAATAGGCAAGTTCATTTTCATTCTCTCAATAACTAAGTTTTAAGAAAAATCTAATTGGACCACTAACTTTGAAATTGTCTTAATTAAATTATTGAGCTTCATTTTAATTTCAAATTTCATCGATCGAATTCCGTCATCTATATATATTAGTCCTCAAGCTAACAAAAACTTCTTAATTGATATTCATATCGTAATTAATCATTTACGTAATTGTTATGTATAACCTAAAAATAAAAAGAGTAAAATGAGAGTTACGATATCGTTTTTAAATTAAGCCCCTGGTTGACAATCATTATTTTGAGGAAATTGAGTTTTAAATAGTGATTTATTGGATAATGTGTGATTAAAAAATAGAGAAAATTGTTGATTTTAAGTGCAAAATATTTTATTATGTAATTGAAAATGGGTATGAGAATTAAAGAGTTTTGAAATAATGATTATCAAATAAGGGCTAAAATATACTTCAATATATATTTTAACACTATGACGCATCATAGTCATAAGTTTGACGTAGGTTAATTTTATTTACACCACAATTTTTATTTTTTGCACCTTTAATTATACTTAAGATTTTCAATCTTTACTCATTATACCATTTATATCTCTAGGGATTTTTCATGATATTCTTACCCTTAAAATTTTCATTAGTCAACACATTTTGTTTTTAATAACAGTTAATATCCAAAAAGTCCATCGAAATAATGTATAAGAACTTATTTTTCTCATCATTTTATAAAAAATAAATAAATAAAAAAGTATGAAATTTTTTTTTCTCTCATTTCAAAACATGAAAACAAAATATTATGACATAAATTATTATTAAAGACGAGATGTACTAATTAATGGAA
>CAIGRL010087093.1:0-27358 GCA_903798325.1 Fraxinus xanthoxyloides
ATAGTAGATTAATGGAGAATGTCTAGTTGAAAAAGAATGAAAAATTATTGATGTGATGGAAAATATTATTTTATTGAAAAATATGTGGTTGAAAATGAGTAGAAGAATGAAAATGAAAATTTTAACTTGGCTCAAATAGGGGGATAAGCTAAGCCAAACAGGGAAAAATTATACAACCATGTAGCTTCCAACGAGTTATACTGAATTTATACTTTCGTTACACTTTACTAGCTAAATTTTAAAGTACTTTTGAGTGATCCTTAAATTTTAACACGTTGCACTCTATCACTCATTAATTCACATGTTTTATTAATCAGTGAACTTGTATCTTCAATAGTTTTATTCACCGAATCTTAAAATGCTTTTGAGTGGTTATCGAACTTTACTCACAAAATTTAATTGTTCAAAAATTGAAATTTCTGAAGTATAAAATATCATAAACGAAGATATTGTCATTCTTCCCTCTTGAATTACCTTGTGACAACTCTAAAAATTATATATTGTTAGTCTTAATTAATATTATTGATTCTAAATAAAAAAAACTTCATTGCTTGTTTGATATATAATTGTTTATAATTTTTTATTTGGGTCCACGATCTCAATCGAAATAAAAAATAATTTCTCTATTTTATTTTCTCAACGTAAAAAAGGATTATGATTTATGTTAATTTGAAACTAGCATTTTTCTTTCCCCTTTAAATATTTTTTCCTTTTTGACTTCTAGAAAAATTATATTTTCTTGATCAATGTCAATATTCTCGTTTTAGATTAAGAATCTAATTATCTAGATGATATTTATTTTATTTTTTCGATCTAGGTTGAATCTTATAAAAAATCAATTTTGCTTGAAAAATTATGAAGTTCAGTGACCATTTAGAAGTATTTTAAAGTTTAGTGAGTAAAGTGTGATGAAAATATAAGTTCTATGGCTAATAGAACATGGTGAATGAGTATTAGGCATTAAAGTTCAATGATGGTTCGAAAATATTTCAAATTTAATGACTTATAGAATTTAGTGGGTGAGTGATGAAATGGATCGTATTAAAGTTTTTCACTAATCGAAAGTATTATACGCGACGAAGGTACAAGCGTAGGGACTAATGATGTTCTGATTTTATTTTTTCTTTATTTCAACCACACATTCTATCAATAAAATAATATTACATATAAATTTGAAAAATTTCTTTACTTTTTAATGATACATTCTTACATCAGTTACTATTTCAAATCAAATTCTTATCCAAAATAAGCCTCAAACACGAGCTTAAATTATCATACAATCGTTTTTGACAGTGTGCACAAAAACAACAGCAGTGAACATACAATACCCCTAAAACCCCTTTTACATCACTCTTTCTCTCTCTAAAAACCCATACTTTCTCAAGCATGTTTCGGCTGTTGAAATTGTGAATCAATTGCTTGGGCGACCCTCTAAAGAGCACCGAAGGAAGAGGAAACAACGGTACTTCCAGAGTTTACTTTTTCAAGGTAAGAATGGGCTGGTAATTGACTCAAGTCAATGTTCTAGCACACTGCGCTACGGCGCTGAAGTAATCCGCGCTATGGGTTAAAAGTGGGTTTTCACGTATTTGCATGTGTGTTTTTACTCCGATTTGTTGTCTATTATGTGTTTCTATGAGCTTTTGTAAACATAAATGTCTATTTTCTCTGGCGTGAAAAAGGAAAATGTACCTTTCCTTTTATAATTAAATTTATCCGTGTGATTTTTAAAATTTTTTCTTTTCGATGAATTGTCTTTGTTTCTGATGGATTTTTATTTTTTATGTATTAATTTATTTGAGTTTTATAGTGGGTTTGGGTTTCGTTTCCCCTCCCCCTTTTCTTGGGGTTTTTTTGGAGGTTGAAACATGGGTTTGGTGTGTGAGATTTTATGGTGTTTTAATTTCCTTATATTCTACGAAATGTAATTCTCTGAAGACCTTTGTTCAACACTTCTCCACATTTTACCATTTTGGGTCAAAATGTAAAACAGAATTGGTTTATTCTCTATAGACGCAGGAAGCTGGATGTTTAGAAGGGTTGTTTTCCTCTCTGCTTCACGTTTTTAATGTCTGTGGTTTTCGCTTTAACTGAGTTTTGTTTATATAATTTTTTTTCTGAGGGTCATATTTTGCTTTGTACACGCTCCAAATGCCAACTGAGCTAACCCTTGGCTTCGGTGTTGCTGCAGGATAATTAATTATCGAAACTGAGTATATATAATTTAGTATGTTATTCTTGCAATGCTTAAAAGTATCACGTGCCGTGAGGATGAAACTCACCTCAAGAATACTACATCAAATACACTCATTTTGAAATGTTGTATACTCGTGTTCTACTTTTCCCAAATAATTACTGATTGCTGATTGGAATATATTTCGTCTTCCATAATCTCAGGTGTCTAAAGGGAATGGAAGAAAGTCCATCATCTACAATTTTTGATGCTAAGATAACAGGAATCCGATTTAGGTTGGCAACCAGTCAAGAAATTGTAAGTATGCCCTTGGTACATATTAAAATTTTCATTTTCATTCTTCTACTCATTTTCAACCACACATTCTTTAATAAAATAATATTTTCAATCACATCAATAACTTTTCATTCTTTTTCAACCACACATTTTCCATCATAAGACATTCTTCCAAAATAATGTGGCTCAAACACACCCTAAATATTATTCCTTCACTTCCTTTCTTTGAACTGTTTAAGTTTCAGGAAGGTTGGCTGGGCTCATGATGCAGTGGTTCTTTCTTTTATTTTTTTCCAGTCAAAAAATTTCCTGTCCTAATTTTCTGAAGGAAAAAAGGAAAAGTTTTNGCTGTTAGCCCCCGTTTGGCCCACATTAAGCTCCTGTTTGAACCATATTAAAATTTTTATTCTCATTTTAAACCACAAATTTTCAATAAAATAATATTTTCAATCACATCAATAACTTTTCATTCTTTTTCAACCACACATTTTCCATCATAAGACATTCTTCCAAAATAATGTGGCTCAAACACACCCTAAATATTATTCCTTCACTTCCTTTCTTTGAACTGTTTAAGTTTCAGGAAGGTTGGCTGGGCTCATGATGCAGTGGTTCTTTCTTTTATTTTTTTCCAGTCAAAAAATTTCCTGTCCTAATTTTCTGAAGGAAAAAAGGAAAAGTTTTAATGACATGAATCTGAAATACTTATCTTGAGTTACTTCAGAATCATAATGGTAGAGTTTAGCACTTTCCCATTTTTTTGCTGTGGTTAATATTATAATCAATTTTCTCTTATTCATAGGAAGCTAGAAAATTGCTTTCAACTGATAATATGCACTTTACTGTGTACCATTTCAATAAATGATTCCATTTCTGATTTTTCTGGTGGAAAGGTAATTGTTTCCTGATATTTTGAGCAGTGTAAAGCATCCATCAGTGACTGTCCTATCAGCCATTCTAGCCAGCTGTCCAATCCTTTCCTTGGTTTGCCTCTTGAAGCTGGTAGATGTGAGTCCTGCGGGACTGCTGAGCCGGGGCAATGTGAAGGTATGAAAAGTTTAAAGAATAAGAACTTTTCATAATCAGTATCTTTATTTTTTATTTTTTATTTTTTTTGGTCTAAAAACTTTTCGTTTGTTGTTAACATATTCAGGTCATTTTGGATACATTGAATTGCCAACTCCGATATATCATCCTGACCATGTTGGTGAACTGAAAAGAATGTTAAGCTTGTTGTGCTTGAAGTGTTTGAAGATTAAAAATAGGAAGGTATGAGTTCCCATAGACACTTCTTGTGTACAAAGTAAGTTGTATTGTCTCGCAGGATCTATTAAAATGAAAGCCATGTCTTGTTTGGTAGTAAGTTTAAGCACTCTAAATTGTCCGCTTGCTATCTGGATCTAGACTAGATATTGTTAATGTACCTGTAATGAGAACAATCTGCATCAATCCTGCTTTAAAATCTATTTTTATCGCTATTTTACATTCACGTTTCATGTTGTGAAAACTTTAAAAGACACCTGCTTTTTCTAGTTTGATTTGTTATACCTGAAAATACGCATTATATATTATGATTAATCTCCTAATTGTACGTCTGTGTTGTGTTTACTCTTATCACAATCTAGAACAGATAGTCGAGGGAAAAGCATTGTCACACTCCTGATTCGTTCATTATATTGATTTTCATTTTGATTTGACTGATATGCCTTGAGTTATTCCATTTTTTAATCATCGCGCTTCATTATATTCCATTTTTTGCATTCAATTTCAGGTCAAGAATATTGGTGTTGCCGAAAGAGTGTTATCCTCATGTTGCGAGGTACTTTTTAACTGTCTGATGATTTCAAGAATGTTGAATATAGGATTTATATTTCTGTAAAAGTATTATATATGATACTTTTCTATATAATTTAGCCCCTGTTCGATCCCAATTTTTTGAGAATATATTTTGTAAATAGTTATTTTTTGGAGCATGTGTGGTTAAAATTTTGGGTTTAGTTGCAAAATTATTTTATTGGAAGAATGTGGGGTTGAAAATGAATTGGCGGAAAAATGAGTTTTCAAGAATGGGGTTCAAACAAGGCTTCATATTGAGTGTTTACCATTAGTATTATTAGATTTTCTCTCAGCATCTGTCCATTAATTCTGATCTCAAATGAAGTAAAAGAATACAAGATGGAACTTGAAATGTGTTAACTGAAAACTTTATTAATTTTGCATTTAAATTGGAGCTTTAGCCCCTATTTGGTGCACATTTTTGTTCCAAGAATTCATTTTTTTGGTTGATCTGATGGGGAATATGTGGTTGAAAAAGAAGGAAAATTTATTGATGTGATGAAAAATATTTTTTTATTGAAAAATGAGTAAATCAATAGAAAAATGAGAATGAAAAAAAATAATGTGGCTCAAACAGGCTCCTACAGTAATCTGCACTGTTTGCAATCTACAGTAAAGCTGATCTCTGTGGCAGCATGGGTGATGTTTGGATATTATATTTTGTTTTTCTAGCTCCATTGGATCACTAGCATCTAGCGATGTCAAAAAGGCTCGGCTTGAGCGACGCCGGCCCGTGAGTTTTTATTTTATTTTAAGTTTAGGTGTATTTTTTTATATATTAATATTTAGTTATTATTTATAATACGTATAAATTGCACAGATTTTAAATACATCATAAAAAATTATATATTTATAATGAATTGTTTTTAAAAAAAAAAAAAGAGTCGGCTTTGCTCGGGCATGGCTTGGCCCGCTAATGCTTAAGTCGAAAGCTCGGGCCAAACCTCATTTTTTTGGCCGAGCAACACGGGCCCAAAAACTTTGGACTTGTTTTGCTTGAGCCGAGCCCAACTTTGAGTTTCGGCTTGCGGCTCGGCTCGACTCGTTGACATGGCTACTAGCATTTATGAGCCTGTTTGGGGAGCTTAAAATTCAATTAAAATTAAAAATATAACCGTTATTGGGTCTCAGTGGTCTAATAAAAGTCAACAATAACGGCTAGTTTTTTAATTTTAATCTCTACCAAACACTTTCTATGATTGTTATGTAATCCAACTAATGCCCCTGTAGCACTAGGTTTCTCATAAGATATAATTTTTCTCTTGCTTTGGTCGACTATTGATATGGTTTCATTTGCTTATCCTTGGGTATGTCTCAGCTGGATGATGGTGAAAGATTGTTGCCTCTTGTCACTAGTTTTTGGCCTTTTATGGGCATCTATATCTAGTAGTCTAAGGATTTTCCTTTGTCTTTTGTTCTTTTTTTTGGAAGAACGAGATGCATTTTTTATTTTATTTCATTTTGAACATGGATGTTTTTATGCTTTAAAAGGACCCCTTGTTCTCTTGAGCAATGTTCTTCATGACTTTAAAACAGTTCTGATTCTTGTCCAAAGCACATTCATGGTCCCTTATCCACCAGTTCAGTTTTGTCAAACTGCAAGGCAATATCATTTTATCCTCTTAATGGAATATTGGAATGGAATTAATCTTTATTTGTTAAATTTGAAGTCATTGTTTATGATTTATTGAACAACTTTATTTATCAATCACAGCCATCACCAATCACAAATCAATTAGTGAAATTTTTCGAGGCGTTTGTTGAGGGTTTTTTTTTCTTCATTTTTTCAGGAGACTTCACAAATTTCAATCAACGAGGTCAGGACTACCGACGGGGCTTGTTACTTGGAGTTGAAAATACCATCAAGATCAGTTCGAGAAGGATTCTGGAACTTCTTGGAAAAATATGGATTTCGATACGGGCGTAGCTATTCTCGAGCTTTGCTTCCTTCTGAGGTTAATCTGTGCTTATCTTTTAATTGGATTTAGGTTTAGTTTTATTGCATATTTGCATGTGTATTTTTTAATTATGAGTAGTTATATTATAGGTTGAGAATTTTGATTTTACCAATAGTGTTACTGTATTGATTGGTTTGCCAATGTTTGTTCACCCTCATCATATTGTTCTGCCAATTTATTAGGCCACTTGGTTGTGTTTATGGTGGTTGTTTGGTCACTCTAGAATTTTATTTTCTGCAACTGCCCAAGCACGCTACTGTTTAGTACTTATAGATTTTAATCCATGAGTCATGAAGGAAGATGTGAAGCACATGTTCGCTGCCACTAGGATTTCATTGCTATTATCTCATTGCACACCTCGAACCTTTCTTCTTGATCTCAAACTTTTAATTTTATTTGTATATTTGTAAAGACCACTGGGGACTGGAATGGAATATCTGGCTTTCTTTATTGAGCTTGCTCTTTCTTGGATTATATAAATTGTTCTAGTTAGCATTTGGTTGGGTTTCCTTTTTAGTTGCTAAAAAGTTTTCAAAGTCAAACATATGTTTTAATGGCACATTTCATAGGGCCCACAAGTAGCACTCATTTACCCACTACTCATTTCCACCAGTTATAATTTTAGCTACTAAAATGGAAAACCAAACAAAGACTTAATTTCCAGTGTTCACAGACGTGCAGTTCCCGTTGTTTTCATTCTTCCTTTTTACGTTCCCCATTTGGTTGTGCCGTCATGAGCGCATGCAGATTAAGGCTTTCTATCCTTGTCTATTCTTTTTGGTTAATGCACCCCATTCTGTTATATGGTTACATATTATCTTTAGCATGAAACATGTAAAGAAGGGCTGGATTTTGTTGATTAAATTCTGAACTCGGAACTTGTGCCATCTACCTTGTAACTTCTGTAAATGACTGAATCTTTCTGCCAGGCGGCATAGCACAGATCTGATCAAACTTATTTTCTTTGTTCCATAACTGTCAGGTGATGGTAATATTGAAAAAAATTCCCAAGGAGACTAGGAAAAAACTTGATGCAAAAGGGTATTTCCCTCAAGATGGATACATCCTGCAACACTTGCCAGTCCCTCCAAACTGTTTGTCCGTGCCAGACGTTTCTGATGGGATAAGTACTATGTCTACGGTAAGACATTCTTGTGATCTCTACTCCCTACTTTAACCTTATTATCAATGCTGGCTTATACTCATTATCACGGTGTTATGTTGTACAGGATTATTCTATAACTCTGCTTAAGAAAGTGCTGAAACAAGTAGAGGTCATAAAAAATTCTAGATCTGGAACGCCAAACTTCGAATCTCAGGAAATTGAAGCCAACGATTTACAGGCAGCTGTAGCACAGTATTTTCAGTTTAGAGGCACGGGCAAGGTACTTGTGTAGCTTTGTGCATGTTTTATTTCTCACTTGCCCAGCACGTTGTTCTTCAATTTTATATGGGGTTTCCTCGTGGTTTATATATTGCGATCAAGATGTTGTAATTGATGTTTTTACTAATTGTCTTTGTTGTTTTCAATTTCTGTTTCCTCTACCAGGCATCTCGTGATGTGGATACACGTTTCGGAGTCAATAAAGAGATAAATGCTTCTTCTACTAAAGCTTGGCTTGAGAAGATGAAAACTCTGTTTATTAGAAAGGGATCTGGATTTTCTTCTCGTAGTGTGATTACTGGCGATTCCTTCAAAGGTGTGTCTGAGATTGGTTTACCATTCGAAATAGCCCAAAAGATCACCTTTGAGGAGAGAGTAAACCAGCACAACATGCAATACTTGCAAAGACTGGTTGATGAAAAGCTTTGTTTAACTTACAGGGATGGCCTGTCCACATATTCATTGAGGGAAGGGTCCAAGGGCCATACATTTTTGAAACCTGGACAGATAGTGCACCGTAGAATAATGGATGGAGATATAGTGTTTATCAACAGACCGCCAACTACACATAAGCATTCCCTCCAAGCTCTGTCAGTCTATATTCATGATGATCATACGGTCAAGATCAATCCCCTCATTTGTGGTCCACTTAGTGCTGACTTTGATGGGGATTGCATCCATTTATTTTATCCTCAGTCTCTTGAAGCAAAAGCAGAAGTGATAGAGCTTTTTTCTGTAGAGAAACAGCTGCTTAGCTCTCACACTGGAAATTTCAACCTGCAACTGGGAATTGATTCACTGCTATCTCTGAAACTCATTTTCCAAAACCACTACTTGAGCAAAGCAGCAGCACAACAATTGGCGATGTTTGCCCCCAATTCTTTACCTGAACCTGCAGTGTTGAAATCTTGTAAAGCTGGCCCTCTTTGGACTGCTGCACAGATTTTGCAGATCACTTTACCTCCTAATTTTGACTGTTCTGGGGAGAGGCATACAATTTGTAAAAGTGATGTATTGAGAGTTGAGTTTAACAGGGATGTGATGCAGTCCATTGTCAATGACATAGTCACATCAATTTTCTTTTTGAAGGGCCCCAAGGAGGTTCTGGGGTTTTTCAACTCTCTACAACCCCTGTTGATGGACAATCTCTACTCGGAAGGGTTCAGTGTTAGTTTAAGAGATCTTTTCATACCTGGGGACATTTTGAAGAACATCCAAGCTGATATTCAGAAGATTTCTCGATTGGTACATGATTTGCGTGCATGTTATAGTGAATCTGTTGCATTACAGTTGGAGAATTACTTGCGCAGTATGAAAAAACCAGTTACAGACTTCATACTCAAATCTTCTGCAATAGGCCATCTCATAGATTCAAAAAGTGAATCTGCTCTCAGCAAGGTGGTTCAACAAATTGGATTCTTGGGGTTGCAATTGGAAGATAAGGGGAAGTTCTATACTGGGACTTTGGTGAATGCTATGTCGTCACTATTCCAAAACAAATATCCTTCCAGTGATAACTATCCCACTGAGAAATATGGGTTGGTTGGTAGACCCCTCTTTCAAGGATTGGATCCATATCAGGAAATGGTTCATTCAATCTCCAGTAGAGAAGTAATTGTCCGATCCTCTAGAGGATTAACTGAACCAGGAACATTATTCAAGAATCTGATGGCTGTCCTTCGAGATGTTATGATTTGCCACGATGGCACAGTGAGAAATATGAGCAGTAACTCCATCCTTCAATTTGAATATGGAGTTAACAGTGCCAATATTGCAAGTGAGTTTTCCACTGGTGACCCAGTTGGAGTATTAGCTGCAACTGCCATGTCGAATCCTGCATACAAGGCGGTTCTTGATTCTTCCCCGAGTAGTAACTCTTCGTGGGAGATGATGAAGGTAACTAGTGTTTTTAGAATTTGGAAATGCATTCGATTTAAATTTCTTTAATTTTGACTGTGACAAATTATTGACACTTTCCTTGCTGTTTCTGAGCTCAGGAAATATTGCTTTGTGGAGTCAATTTCAAAAATGATAGTTCTGACCGCCGGATAATGCTATATCTAAATGATTGTGATTGTGGAAGAAAGTATTGCCAAGAAAATGCAGCATGTGTGGTCAAGAATCATTTGACGAAAGTTAGTCTTAAGGATGTATCAGTTGATTTCTTGATAGAGTATGCCCCTGTTCCTCTCTCAACATTTCTCATCTTTTGGGACTTAGCCTTGGTGATTATATTGCCTGTGTTAGTTAACCATACGAGAACCTAATAAGGTTTTTCAACGCTTAATTATTGCTCTAATTGTAGGTAAACGCTATCATGAATTGAATATTAAATCAACTCTTGCTTCACAATTCTCCCTGATCTTTATGAAACCATTTCTGGTTGGGGTTATACCGTTTGCTCGGATCTGGATTTGGGAAGATGAATAAACTTGTTTGTTCTTTCGTGAAAGAATATTTTAGATAACTCGCACGCTTTTACATCCCAAAACAATGATGCTCTTCTTACCTTTCTTTTTGTGCACATATTTCTGAATATTTTGCCATTATTATATTTGAAATTTTTCGTCACTATCAGTCCTTGCAGTCTTCCATGGCATTTTTGACTCCGTCAGCTCATATTGAAACATGCATGGATGGCAAGACAGTTATACTAATTACCATCAAGATAATGATCTTGTGCTTTGTTTGTAGTGTGATGTTCAACATTGTTCTAAATTGTTTCCTTGTTTATGATGCATCCTTCATTAGATGCTTACAGTCCTCGTTTTTCTGATTGTTGGAATGTTGACTTTTAAGAGGGGTTCATTGATTCAACTAAGGTGGTTAATGAGAATATCATTTGTTATTGTTGCTTCTTCTGTACAGGTATAGACGATCTGAAACAGCAGGTGATAGTTCTGAGATTGGTGCTGGCCTTGTTGGCCACCTGCATCTCAACAAGGTTTTCACATCATTTTAAGGATATTGCAGTTTTCTTATTTTGTTCAGATTTTTGTGGCTAATAATTCTCGTTCTCTCTTGATTGAGCAGATACAGCTGAAACAGTCAAATATTAGCATGAATTATATTCTCGAAAAATGTCAAGACACCATCAATCTATGTCGGAAGAAGAAAAAAGTTGGCAACCTGTTTAAGAGAATAGATTTATCATTCAGGTTGGTTTTTGGTTTCTGGGCATGCAATAATAGTTTTTGGACTTGCATCTTGATTTATTCAGTTTTCATATACATATTGCAACTTGGTCTGTGGGTTTTCCACCTAATTTTTTTCCCCAAAAGGTCGTAAATTTCTGTCTTTAAACTATTGCTGACTTATAACAGATGTGATGCAAAACAATATCATAAAATTGATGTCCATGCATTTCGAAGTGTGCAAGTATAATATACTGGCGGATGTAACCTAAGTTTTATGATATTATGCAAGAGATAATAATGTGTAGTAATAATTGGCGTGATTGATATGATCTTTTGCACCTTCCTATGTAGCCTTACTGTTTTGGCACTATGTGGATGGGCCGGATAATCCCTAATTAAATTAAGAGGTTCGTTGGGGAAGGCTTGAACCATTATAAAAGGAAAGGTACCTTAAAATATGAAGTACACTGAAATTTTGGTTTTGGGATCAAACTGAGGAAGACAATATTTTGGACTTAGGGATGGCTTATGGTTTAGTATTAGCAAGTTTGTGCTTCAAAAAGAGACTTACGCCCTAATAATTTCAATAAAGGGACAACAGATTACTCATATAGGTTTTAGGTTTTATCCTTCATAGGAATGTCGGTAGATCGTCTTGCAAGGATTGTGAAGTAGTTCTAACCCTGAGGGGTAGCTCAATTGGCCAGACCTTGAGTTTGCTCCCCAATGGTTACCAGTTCGAGTTTCCTCAGGGCCACTGAGGTGAGAAACGGCTGTAAACTTCAGGGTCCCGTGGGATTAGTCGAGGTGCGCGCAAGTTGGCCCGGATATCCCCGGTTATTAAAAAAAAAAAAAATGGATTGTGAAGTAGTTCCTAGTGAGAACGTATCTATGAAACATAGGTTGGTAGCGCTGGATGCAGTTATTTGGTTCAATTATTAACAAGGACTTGAAGAGGGTGTTACTTATAGGACGCAAGTGATAGATTGAAGGTCTGCATATGGCGATTTGGGTGGTTAAGGCATGTCTTGTGTAGACATAAAGATATTCGCATTTACACAGGAGTAATATGATCTCGATAGAACTATATAATTTACCTATCAAAAAAATATGATCTCGATAGAACNTGGCCCGGATATCCACGGTTATTAAAAAAAAAAAAAATGGATTGTGAAGTAGTTCCTAGTGAGAACGTATCTATGAAACATAGGTTGGTAGCGCTGGATGCAGTTATTTGGTTCAATTATTAACAAGGACTTGAAGAGGGTGTTACTTATAGGACGCAAGTGATAGATTGAAGGTCTGCATATGGCGATTTGGGTGGTTAAGGCATGTCTTGTGTAGACATAAAGATATTCGCATTTACACAGGAGTAATATGATCTCGATAGAACTATATAATTTACCTATCAAAAAAATATGATCTCGATAGAACTGTCCAAAGAAATGAAAATTAACATGGCTTGATATGATTGCAAATGGTTTCATTTTATTGGATTGAAATCATGTATAAAGAAGGAATGTTTGGAACAGTAAGGAAAGGATTCATGCTGACTCAAATTTATAGTGAGTAGCGCTTAGTTTGTAAAATTTGTTGTATATTTACATACATTGACAGAGAAGCAAATGTGATATTTGGGGCTTGTTCAGTATGGTTAGCAACCCACCTTTATGTAACATTGCATGACATATTGGCAATATTCTCATGATTCCAAACTTTTTGTTGTCCAAACTTTTCAAGCATATAAACTTTATGGTCATGTACTGTCCAATCATTTCAATCATATGGGCTTGATTCTCTGATATTTTTGTATGAATGTGCTACTGTTGCTTGTAATTGCACTAAAGATGTAGAACCTTTTCGTCTTTAGTGAAGAGAAATAGCTTGCGTAATATATTTCAATAGCAATGTGAAAAATTTCAAATGGTATAATATTTTATGATTTCTTAAATTTCGCTTCCAAGTTAATGAATTGCTGAATGGATTAGAATAGGAAAATAACCCATAGCATCTTTGTCTAATTGATTAGCTGCATTTGATAAGATAATTTTAGTTGCAAAATTGTTCGTTTCTTTTTCTCTGATTGATTGATTGATTTCTTCTTTAGTTTAGCATAATTTTTTCATTGTTCAGTAATTGGTCCAAACACATAAATATTAGATTTTGAGACATTTTTTACTTTTCTGCAGCAATTGTTGTTCTTTTTGCCATTCTACTGAAAGCAAGTGGACGGACACTCCGTGCTTGCAGTTCCTTTGGATGGGGGCAAATGAAGATCATTTAGAGAGGATTTCTCATATTCTTGCTGATACAGTTTGCCCAGTGTTGCTAGAAACAATTATTAAAGGTATTTATACGATTTGTTTCTAGCTTTTATTATTTAATCAAATCTGAAATATCCTATTTTTCTCTGTGCTGTATAATATCTAGTTATGCTTGACCTAGGATGTAATATGTCCGTTTGGGGAATATACTAGTTCGTTCTAAGAGTTACCTGTAATAATACTTCTCAAATTTCTGTTTTCTATTCCTTTGCATACTGTGCTTTATTGTTGGAAAGAAGTGGATTGTGATGAGCCCTCTGCTCTCTGTAAGAGGCTGTGACTGTGGACTTATATTTAATCATGAATCGGCAGGTGATCCTATGGTTTCTGCGGCAAATGTAATTTGGATTAATTCTGATGCAACTTCAATCAGGAGCCCTTTTAAGAGCCAAAAGGGTGAGTTGGCTATTGATATAATTCTTGAAAAAAAAGCTGTCAGGAAGAGTGGCGATGCCTGGAGGGTAGTCATTGACTCCTGCTTACCGGTCATCCATTTGATTGATACCAAGCGTTCGATTCCGTATGCTATAAAACAAGTGCAAGAGTTGCTTGGTATTTCTTGTGCATTCGAGCAGGCTGTTCAGGTATCTTCATATATCTTTTGCACCTCTTTCTCTCTCCCTCTCTCTCACGCTTTCGCATCTTCAGTCGTCTCAGAGATATGCACACATTCATAGAACTTGCATGTCTTTTTTTGAATCATTGTTTATTTGAAGATCTGCTGTTACTTTTGTATCATTTCCTTTTCATTTGGGGGAGGTGAGGTGTTCAAGAAGATGAGGATGTTGAAAGAGGAATCATTTCTTTGTTTTGAGATGCTGTTAACTGAAAAAGTGGAATGTGATGCAGGGGTGGGTCAACGGGGGTAGAGTGGTGCTCCATTTAGGGGTAAAAAAGTCACGGTGGAGAGAGTCATCGAGCTAGAGGAATGAAGACGGTCATTTTTTATTATGATAGAGTGTGCATGTCCAAACAATTCTCTTTGGGAGATTATCAGGATTTTTGGGATATTATTAGAGGGAATCTGTGGCAGGGTTTTTAGGAGTTATATCATATTCAGTTGGTAGATGCTATAACTAAATCACATTTTTTGTGCTTCATTCTAAAAACTAGATTTCAAAATTTCTGATTTTCTTTTGATTAGCTTGGTTATGAGCTTGTATACAGTAGGCTGAAGTTATGAAGGACGTTTCAGGCTTTGTGAAGCCAATTTTACATGTATTGTTGGTAGCTAATGAAACGGTTGAGGAATACAGAGCTTTAAGGAAAAGGCGTAATTCTTGAGATTGATTTTGAGAAGGCATATGTTCATGTAGATTGAGTGTTTTTAGATTCTTTCATAGAGTAGAAATATTTTGTTACAGGTTGGAGGAAATGGATTAATGGACGTCTTAGAATGGTTTCATTTTCCAATCATTATAAACGGCAAAGCAAGGGGTAAATTCAGGAGGATTTAGACAAGGTGATCCCATGTCACCTTTTTGGTTCACATTAGTATAAGATCTCCTATGGCGGCTAGTTGAGATGGTAAAGGAGGCTTCTTTGTTGCGAGGATATGAGACGCTAAAGGCTAAGGCATCAGCCTCCCGTTTTGCAGATGACACACCATAGGCTCCTTTCGTACCATTCTAGGAATATTTATTTTTCACGTTCTTATCATGTCTTGAGTATATTAGAACTATGATATTGGGGATCTACATTGATTAGTGCTTTATTCAAAGTTTGGCATCTAGGATTGGTTGTTCAGTTAATTCTGAAATGCTGGGCCTTCCCTTGGGAGGCAATCCTTTCTTTTATAATTTAATGGTCTTTGGGAGAGTGACTGACAGACTGAAGTGGAAAAAATATCCCTTCTCTAGAGGGCGTAGACTAACTTGCATTTAAGCTAATTTGTGTAGCATTCTGAACTATTGCATTTCAAGGTTTAAGATGCCAGGTAAGTTGGGTGCATGAATGGAAAGATTTATGAGAGATATTGGTTGGAAGGCGTGGGAGAAGGTCAACGGAATCATTTGGTAGCTTATGATTTAGCTTCTAGAAGGAATATCAGAGGAGGGTTGGAGTGGGTAATCTAAATTTACATGGCAATTGCGTTGCAGGTTTCATGTGGAACAACTATCTTTATAAGGAAGGGTTGTGAAGGTTAAATATGCATGGATGTGAGAGGCCCTTTTGTAGGAACGGTTAGAAGTTCATATATCTGGGTTTTTCTTCTTTCATTCGATTCAATAACTGGGATGTGGGGATGGAAAACTAGATAAGATTCCTGGAAAATGTTTGGTGGGCTCATTACCCTGCAGTCTTGGGATTGAAAAATGCTGCCATTAAATTTACTAAATTTTTGAAAACTATTTCATTCCTTGGCATTTTCAGTTTCATTGAGATTTAAGGGATAGTGGCTGCCAGAATTATCGTTCTTGTTATCAACCTTGAGAGTATTTCTCTGAAGCCTCATTTTTCTGATAGAGAAGGTTGTGCGGTTGGAGACCTGCAGGGTATTTTCTTGCAAATCCTATTTTGTAGAGTTTTACATGATTTGATTCATTTGGAAATCATGCCTTTACTGGAGAGACAAAATTGCTTATAATTAGAATATCAAATCATGAAAATGACATTTTGATGTTTTTATGTGATAAAGTAATTGAATACTATTTTTCATTCAAATTTTATTAAAATTATATTTTAGTATATTGGAATATTACTAAATTTAATAGTCAACCTAGGAAATTCATAAAATTTATTAAATAATAATTTAGTTAGTTTTGATTAAATATAATTTTATATATTCGAAGATAAATAAATTTAGTGCTTACATCAACTGCCACACTTCCATTACATTGGCAACTTGGGATTTTCTATGTTATTATTGTGCGGCCATTTAAAATATCCTTTACAGAGCTATCTTCTTGTTTTGTTCTTCAAATGAATGTTGCATAGCCAAATTTCTACCCAATGAATTATGCTTTATGACGCATTTAGCATTCTTAAGGAAAAGTATAATCAGATGATGCCATCACATCTGTGTTAAAAAGGCGGCTTTACGCTTTATTCTTCTGCTGTAATTCAATAGCTTTGAGAATGGTAGTTTATACATTACTGTTCAGTGTAGATGCCTTTGACCCAGAACAATAGCTTGAAATTCTCTCTCTCTCAATAGATTCATATTAGTGTTATTGCAATAGCTGCAGATTCATAATTGTGTAGTTTTTTGTTGTTAAGTCAGTTTTAGAGTTTTGTAGCAATAATATAACTTGTGTAATCTTTGGTACTTAGTCTTGGTTGTTTGTTGTCACTTGTTTAGATTTCTTTATTCATCTTTCCAAAAGGTTAACCTTTAGTCTTAATTATAGCGTCTGTCCACATCAGTGACGATGGTTACAAAAGGCGTGTTGAAAGATCATCTCCTTTTGTTGGCCAATAGCATGACATGTGGTGGCAATCTGATTGGTTTTAACGCTGGTGGTATTAAATCATTGTCAAGATCACTTAATCTCCAAGTACCATTCATGGAGGCTACACTGTTTGTAAGAACATTTTCTGTTTCTTGATATGGATTATGTCATACCTATTCTTTGTTATCTGTCTTTCTAACGTATCTTTCATCTTGTCTCTGCTTCAGACCCCGAGAAAATGCTTTGAAAGAGCTGCTGAAAAGTGCCATGTTGATGCTTTGACTAGCATTGTGGCCTCTTGTTCCTGGGGAAAACATGTATCTGTTGGCACAGGATCACCATTTGAAATTCTTTGGGACACTAGAAAGGTGGAGTCACTTGTTATTAGTTCCTGATATCATTTTGTTTTCCCTTTTGGGGGTACAAGCATTTGTTTGATAGTGTGTTGAATTTTTCCTTTGTCGGTTTACATTAGAAATAATCAACGAGACTAATGTCTGAATCTATTTTTTTTTTTGCTAGGCCGAGTTGAATCAACAAAATGGACTGAATGTGTATGATTTTCTTCATTTGGTAAGCAGCAGCTCCAAGCAGGAAGATATGGGTACTAGTTGCCTTGGCGCTGAAATTGATTATCTGGATCAGGAAGATGAATATATGGAATATGACATGTCTCCAGTCCGAGATTCTGGTATTGAAAAGCCAACATTTGAAGATGGTGATAATTTTGCTCCTGATGAGAATGAATGGGTACAGACATCTTTCGTTACCGACAAAGATAGTGGTAGTTGGGATGAGGTAAAGAAAGCCAAAAGTCCTACACATTCTGGCTGGGGGGTTGAGAAAGATGGGAAGGATGCTAACTTGGATGGCAGTTGGGGGCAGGCAGTCGAGAAAGTCCGAAGCTCAACTCCTTCTGGCTGGGGTGTTGATAAAAGCGAGAAAGATGGGAAGGATGCTAACTTGGATGGAAGTTGGGGGCAGGCAGTTGAGAAAGTCCAAAGCTCAACTCCTTCTGGCTGGGGTGTTGATAAAAGCGAGAAAGATGGGAAGGATGCTAAATTGGATGGCAGTTGGGGGCAGGCAGTTGAGAAAGTCCAAAGCACAACTACTTCTGGCTGGGGTGTTGATAAAGGTGAGAAGCATGATACATTCTCTGAAAAGGAACCAGAAGATTCTCCAAAGAATTACAGGTCTGCATGGGGGAAAAAGGTTGATTCTGTTGAAAAAGATCGTACAGAAAATGCTGAACAAAGTACATGGGCTAGTGCAAATGCATCCAAGGCTGAACAAAGTACATGGGCTAGTGCAAATGCATCGAAATCTAGTGGTCAGTCCAATTGGGGCAAGGATGTTCCTACAGAAGATAGTCGCCCGACAAAGATTCAAGAAGAGCAGTCAGTATCCTTTTCTGCTTGGGGTGAAAAGCAAGATTCTGAGGGAAAAGGTTGGATGGAAAAAGATGATAAGAATAATTGGTCGAGTGCAAGTACAGCAAAGCAAAAAAATCAGTCCAACTGGGGCAGATCTTCTGGTGAGAAGGATTGGAGTGGAAGGGATGATCGAAATACATTGGCTAATGCTGGCACACAGAAATCAAGCAGTCAGTCTGGCTGGGGCAGAGAGTCGGATGAAACGGGTTGGAATAAGAAGAAAGACCAAAGTAGTTGGGCTGTTCCGAGTACACCAAAGGATAAAAGTAAGTCCAGCTGGGGCCGGGATTCAGCTCAGACGGAAAATGTTATCCCTGCAAAAGCTCAGGAGGACTCTTCACGGGCTACAGATTGGGACACATTGGGTTCTGATGGTGGACAAGCTGGATCAGGTTCATGGTCTTCTTGGGGTAAGAAATTTGCAAAATCCGATGAAATTGGTAAAGAGTCAGATCGCTTGATTTCTACAGCTGATGGAGACTCTATTGATGTGTTGTCTTCAAATGAAAATCTATGGGAAGCTAAAGTGGCTGGCCAAGGCAGTCAGTCGAAGCCTTCTAATGCTTGGGGCTCTTCGACTGACGGGGGTAAGGTTGATTCACAATCTCCCGGGGAAGCAAAGAAAGATTCTCCAGTCAGTAACTGGAATCCCAGTCCAAGAGAGTCAAATGACTCCGGTTTTGCCCCTCGTAGACCTTTTGCTGGTAGAGGAGATTCAAACAGAGGCCGAGGTAGGGGTCGCTCCGGTGGAGACTGGAAGAACAATAGAGGTAGGGGTCGCTCTGGTGGCAGACAAGATTCTTCTGATGATTTCAGTGCACTTGGAACCTTCACAGTGACGAGGCAGCGCATGGATTTATTCACCGTGGAGGAACAAGACATTCTTTCAGATGTTGAAGCAATTATGAAGAATATCAGAAGAATTATGAACCAAACAGGGTAATTTCTTGATTTTATTCTCAGCCTTCAAATTATAATATTATTTACAGTTTTTGGTACTTCTGGAGATAATGTTATGTTCAATAATGATATGTAAACAAAGAAAAATATACACTCCATTATTGTTTGTTTTTTCATGATTAATGAGATTATGTAGTGATAAACCCCAGTAGAAAAGAAAATTCATATAGCCAAACTCAAGATTTATTGAAAAATAAGATAGTGTTTCATCGTAGATGTCTATAATTTACAGTATCGTTGATATAGGTCGGAGAATTCTTACAAATTTATTTAATTTGGTATAAATATTCCACTACTGCCACTGACTAGAAATAATGCTTGTGCACACGTGAAACACATTCCCCCATTGATCTCTTTCAGCTTAAAAAAATTGTATATTTGGATTTATGAACCGATAATTAGCAATTTTCATGACTAAGTTTCTTCCATCATGTTATTCTCTTGAAGAGGAAAAAAGCGACGATTTACAATAGCGGAACGCCTTTGATTAATTTGTTTACTAATCCCATGTTTGACCCACATTATTTTTTCATTCTCATTTTTCTACTCATTTTCAACCACACATTCTTTAATAAAATAATATTTTCCATCACATCAATAACTTTTCCTTCTTTTTCAATCACATTCATCATCACATCACTTCAAAAAAATGCATTCTTACATTTTAATATGCACCAAACACAGTCTAAGATTTTGGGGTTTTGATTTCTTGTTAGGGCAAACTGAAAAAATATGAATCTGAAATCTAACCAAGTAACTTTTGTGTGAAGGTACAATGATGGTGATCCTATATCAGGGGATGATCAGTCATACATGGTGGATAATGTGTTGAATTACCATCCTGATAAAGCTGCAAAGATGGGAGCTGGATTAAAGCATATCATGGTATGCTAATTTGTTCTGCATGAATCAGTTAAATGTCTGTTGTCTTATATATATTTTTTTGAAATGTTTCATGTATAATTTGTCATGTCTTTCTTCTTGAGTCAATATGAGCTTTCAACGTTAAGATATTTTTGACATCAGAATACATGAAACAAACTTGTGCTCACAAAGTCTTTCAAAGGAAAAAAATTGATCTTGAATCTATGTTGATATGTATGATTTCATGCACACGCTAACTTGTTTACAGTTGCAAACATGTGCATTCGTGGTTTGTATTGTTTTAAGTTCTGCGTACCTTTTTTTTTTTTTACCAAATTATGCTGCTCTTCTTTATTATAGACAAAATAGAGACACGGTGTTGCATATATTTAACATGCTTGAGATTGAGATGGTTTCTTTATGTGATGTACCCTTATTATGTTTTCTATAATTATACTGAGCAACATTGCAGTCGACTCCCTTGCTTCTTTCCCTTGCTATTTTTCTAATTATTTTTATCTGCTTGTTTTAAGCTAATTTCAGGACTTGATTTAACAGGTTAGTAGGCACCAGGATTTCCAGGATAGTAGGTGCTTCTATGCAGTTTCTGTTGATGGTGCCAAGCAAGATTTTTCCTACCGTAAATGTGTGGAGAACTTCCTCAAGGAAAAGTATCCCGACAAGGCTGAAGCTTTTATTCCCAAGTATTATAGAAGGCAGCAAGCTCGTACCGGCTGGAATAAGGATCGAGGTTCTGCCTCAGGTGAAGCTAGAACTCCTGGCTGGAAACGGGATCGTACGCCTGCTCCAGATGAAGCTGGAACTCCACGCTGGGGCCCGGATCGTACTCCGGCTCCAGAAGAAGCTGGAACTCCGGCTGCAGACGAATCTGGAACTCAAGGCTGGAAAACAGGCCGTCGAGATGAAGCTGGAACTCCAGGCTGGAACACGGAACGTACTCCAACTGCAGACGAATCTGAAACTCAAGGCTGGAACAATGAAGCTGGAGCTTCAGGTTGGAACAAGGGTCCTACTCGGGCTCCAGATGAAGCTGGAACTCCTGGCTGGCAGTAGGGTGAAAGAAAATGCAGGTCATTTTAACATATTGGCTGTAAATTCTAATTAGATTTGTGGATGTTCAGTGAATCGCGTAGGCAGGCATTAATGACATGTTATGTTTTCAACTTGAAAAGTTGCACCAGATGATGGGTGGGTGTATGACTTCAAATTATTTTTGGTTGAATTTCTGCTATCAATATTTTAATTATTGCTTAGTGTTTCTTTTTGGAGTTCTCTTCCATACTTTGTTGGTGTTGGAAATTTAAGCGTATGTTTGGCAAGCTTGAAAGGTGCACCTTTTTGAGAAGTAGGCTAGCTGTGTCATCTGCTGTTTGTTTGCTGGCGACTGATAGGCCGATGAAATCCATTCTATCTTTATCTTAATTTGAACTCCATAATCAGTCAAGAAAAAAACATGCGTCTCTTGGGAATGGAATCAGACTCACAAAAATGCCAAAACGCTTCCTTTACGCTCTGACCCTAATAATTGAAAACAATATTTCTTAGTCCGGCATTTAAGATTGAAGATTTGTCGTCAGAAAAAAAAAATAAAGAAGGAAGAAAAAGGGAAGGCAATCAATTTGAATCAAGGAAAAATGTAACTGGAGGGCTGTGGGAATAGTCTCAGTCATACTCAATCAAAAAAGGACGTTGTCCAAAAGCAGGGACTAGTTCTTCAACTATGATTCATGATTTCTCTTGGCTAATTGGTTCGTCTGGGGAGAGATCGAGTTTCTTTTCACTACTATGTTCGTCTTTTAAACGTTATCTAGTTTGATATTTAATCCATTTACAACTCACTCGTGTAGGATATCGTTAGCTGAGATTATCAATACGATCGTGATGCTAAATGTAACGAAGCAAATTTTAAAATTCAAATTGCTACAAAAAACTTCATTAAAATTTAAAAGTCACACGCAATTTTGTAACCGTAATTTACTCAATTTTATGTTAAAAAAAATAAAATAAAATCAAATCTCGTATTTATTTATTCTCTTGGCTTTCTTCAATATCGTAATTTATTCATACGTACCAGGATGGATCAAATGAAATTTTATAATTTAACAATTAGGGACGTAATTTGACACATTTATAATAATTATCATTTGATTTAATTTGATAAAACCTTTAATGAGCAGTATCATAAACCATATTGTCTTTTAATTACGGTAAATATCACCTAATCATACTTAATCACATACAAAACTAAACCAATAATTCTATTCCAAAACCAACCCACAAAGTAATGCATTTTATGCACACACATATCCACGGATAGATACACAAATATCTATTTACGTACAGGCAAGTGACTTGGCTCTTGGTTGCAAGTTACGTGGTAGACTTTAAAATTTATGCATATCAAAATAAAATACTGATTCCACCAATATATTTTAACACAAAACTGAAATTTATAAGCAAATAATTTTTGTTCCAAATTTCTCGACAAAGATAAAGTTCACTAAAATGCTGAAATGAAGTTACTGCTGGAAAAAAAAAAATTTCAGTCACGTTGCATTGGATTTGACTTATCCGAATCAATTTTTCTCGAGCCTACAATAGATGATTAAAGTCCAATATTGATATACTTATAATTGCTCTATCAAAATCTAAAATAAAATTGAATTAATACATGTATCACTTTATTCTCCCAATTTTTCAAAATATAAAATATAACATCTACGAGAATTAAATTATATTCTATGAAATTTTCGGGACTTCATAATAAATTTTGAAAAATAAAAAGTTAGATGCTACAAAACTAGTACGACTTGATCTAATTAATAGTAATTTGTAGCAAAATGCGACTTAATTGACAGCTAATTGATATGGGTAGGGGCCTAAATCGCTTTCATCACATCATTGATTTCATTTCTCTTTTGCTCTTTGGTCACTATCCTATTCTATGGTTGGTTGGACGGTTTAAGAAAAGATAATTTGATTTTTAAGGTCATTTTGAAATTTTATTATTATGTCGTGTTTGGTTTACATTTTATTTCTTACTTTATAAGTAGTTAATATGTTTTGTCAGTAAGAGAGTTAATTTTTTTTATTTATTTAAGTAACTTATTTTTAAATTTAATTATTATTTTAAAACTTACCCCATAAGGATTTCTTTTCTACTTTAGCCAAATGAGTTACTCATAAGTAATTCTACTTATGCATTAATACTAATACAGTACAATACAATCATCTTCTTGGTGTGATTTCTCCAATTTTGTTGCTATTAGGGGCTTGATGAATTAGGTTGGATTAAAAGAATATTCCTTCAAAGTTCAAACAGCATATTTAAATTAAAAATAAATAAATAAATAAAATGTGAGGTGAGATATATCGTCCGGTCATTACACTTTCAACGAACATGCAACTAGGTCATTTGTCTTTAATTTTGAGCAATCATGTCACTCAATTTTGACATGCGTGCAACCGTTGTAAATCCATCTATCGCCATTAGTCTAATGAATGTTATGTTGACGTGTATGAAGAATGAAAAACAATTTTGTTTAGTGAACCAAAAAAATGTATTTTTTTTTTTTAGCATTTTTAATAAGTGTTTTAAAGCTAAGTGACGTGAAATTGTTTTATAATGTGAAAATACACCTCATCCCTTTGTTAGTTTTAACTTTCTACATCCATGCCAATGTTACATTAGTTAGATTATTGTGATAGATAAATCTTAGATTGACTTGAGAATGTGATGAATCTTACACATAGTTCTTGATTGATTTAGACAAAAAAAAATAGATATTTATATTTTGATGAAAGTTAATGATATATGTGATTGAAAGTTATAAAAATTGTGAATCCCATAAAATAAAACTGAGAAAAAATGAATTTAAAAAAATGGGATTTGGGCATGGGTTCTATATTTAGTCATTGTTTGGTTCAACTACAAGACTGGATTAATATTTAGATTTATGAATTTCTTACACTTAAATTGGTGTTCCAGTAATATTAATATTGGTTATTTGGGCTTCGTTTACTTTTTTTTTTTATATAATTAGAATTAATGTCATACTTAAAAAATTTAAATTTTAGGTGAATGAGATATTATTGTGGAGACTTTGTAACTTTAAAACTCATTAGCATATTGTGGAGACCTTGTGACTTTTTAATCTAACAATAAAATTTTAGGTGAAAAGATATTACCAATTTAAATTTATGAGTTGTTTTGAGCCCCATTAAATTGGAAAAATGCATTTTCAAATAGTAGATTAATGAATAATTCGTGGTTAAAAAATAAAGAAAAATTTTGAATTTTCGTATAAAATTGTATTATTGAAAAAAAGAGAAAATAATGTATTTTTGAAAAAAAAAAAGTAAGTAGTCTTTAGACTACTATGCTTTCTACCTAACTTCTCCATGTGTCAATGTCCTTCGTTAACTCCAAGGAGACTTGGTACTTTTGTGCACATCAAACTACAAATAATAGAGTGCTTTGAAAGAAAAATAAATCCAAGGACCAAATAAGAACGTCTCTAAAAATAGAGGACTCCTTTATGCAAAACTAGATTATCTCAATCTTTAAGGGAATCTGCAAACGTGTTATCGATCCACTCTCCTTCTTCGTCTCCACTTCCGAAGTGAACTCAACTGGTATGTTCTCTCTCACAAAGCAAAGCTAAAAACACACACTATGTGTATTTTTTTGATCCTGTGGATGCGCGGATATAAATATGTTTTTGAATGCATATAATATGCATATAATACATATAGTGAAGAATTTAGTGACTGAAGTTGCTCCAATGGAACTAGAAAACATCTAAGGTTCTGTGTTTGACTTAAATGTGTGTGTGTTTGTGTGTGTGTTTGTCGCGCGCAAAGACACAGAGATTGAATATCTGAATATCTATGCTGTATGCGTGCCAGTTGCAGTGTGATATTGTCAAAATTAGTCTAGACCTTCCTCTTGATGTCAAGTGAATTGCTTGAATATGGGGATGGCAAAAATATCCATTCAACTCGACACACATGGCCCCACCCCCAATGGGACACTATTTAAAGTTAATTTTAAATTTAAGTTTTTTATCAAGCAAAAATAAAAAAAAAATTATTATCATTTTTAAATAGAACATAACTTGTTTTCAACAAAATGGAAAAAAAAGTAATAACATTTATTAAAAAATAAAAAAATAAAAAAATAAAAAAAAAAGAAAATACTTGATTCTGCCCAAACCTGCCCCGTCCCGCTTTAACCGGATATGGGTATGGGATAAGGTGGCAAAAATACCGACGGAACAAGGATAGAGATGGTTTACCCATCCCATACCCTCCTCTTTGCTAGAATCTTGTCAACTGGGGCTTAGTCTCGTTTGCCCAAGGGTAGCTATAGAACTTTTGTGTAAAGATCTATGAATATCTCATTAGGTCATATGGTTTGTCCCCAAACCCCTTGAGGGCCTCTTTCGTGCTTGTGGATCCCAAAAGATCTTGCGAGGTCTTTATTTTCGTGTGGTCCTCTTGAGGGTCTTTTTAGGTCTTTGTTTGCTTGTGAACCTCTGGAATTTGAGTTCGGTTTAATATGATATTTGGAACCTATTTCTATATAAGTAAATTCAATATTTGAACACATAATCACACTCATTACAAACACTATAATCTATGAAATAGAGATTGATGTCTAGTTGACATTGAGTAGAACTTGTCGAGATGCATTTAAATGGGTACATAAATATATGTCAATCTAGTGTCAATCCAGTAGTCGTACTTCAATTTTGTTAAATCTGGTAAATACACTTCAATTCAATTTCAATGGGATAACTCCATCCAATTCTGTTACCTAGACCAATGCACATAGATGAACTGATGGTCAATAAATGAAGCCCGTCATATTGTACAAAATTCATACCATTGATCGTCGCATAATTGATTTCCGTCATTGGAATCGGACAAACTTTTCTTAATATTGAAATTAAATTAAACTATAGTTGCCTGATTGAAATCAAATAAAAGTATAGTTACCTGATTGAAATCATATCATAGAAAAGGTATCCAATTAAAAAAAATTGAATTAAAGTTACCTGATTGACACTAGAGTAAAATATAATTACCACAAATAGAATTAACCCCATTTAAATAAACATAGTCTATTTCAGTCTGTTTGTGATGAAGTGTACTTTCCTTTAATTTAATTGTTAAAAAGAATATTTATGAATAAAACTTTTTATGACATTGTGTATATATTGTGAAAATTGTGAATAAATTCAAATATAATGTTTTGATTACAATAACGTTTTTTTTTTTGTCCACTATCTTTTTTATTTTTTGTCAACATACATAGCTTCTCTTTTCTTCTTTTTTATTTTTTGCTTTAATCAAAATTTTTGTTGTTTGCATTGAAACTTTGCGAGAAAGGGGTATAGTTTCCCATGAGTGCATGTAGTTGCCAAATATTTTTTTAAAATCTGATCTTCAAACCCATTAGTTTACCTTCAAAGATTTATGTTATATTTTATTTCATTTCATTTCTTGCCTTTCTGTTTGAATGATATATCTTCTATGATTCAGTAATTATTTCTAGTTCACAGATATGGCTTCGGTGGTTAGTCAACTTGTTATACCTCCAAATAATGGTCATAAGGTATGGGAAGATCCATCTTTCATCAAGTGGAATAAGAGAGATGCTCATGTTCCACTACGCTGCCACGAATCTGTTGAAGGTGATCGTCACTGTCTTTAGTTCTTATCAAACACTAGAGGGAACTACATGCATAAAAAGTCCTGAATATGCTTTACTCATATAAATTCTTTTTAATGAAGCAAATTGGTTTTAGAAGTTTCCTGTTGACGAGGATAGTTATCTAGTTCCATGTACTTAAAACTAGATTATTCAAGTTTACAAATATCTTCATTACTATTCAATTTACTTTGTTTTGTTTTTATGTGTATCAGCAGGTCTTTATACATTTACACGTTTTAAAACTGAAACTTCTTTCCCTACGTATCTTGAAGAAGAGAATATTAATCGTAAAGGATATTAATTTATTCTTAGCTCTAACTTGTGTCCAAAGAGGAAATTTTTTGATTCCACTACCAAGTTAGGTTGTAGCTCAGGTCAGGATGCGACTCACGAAATTACTTCTTATGGTCAAATATCACATGCCATCAATTTTCTTATTAATTACCGTTCTTATATCCTTTCTTTGATAATTTTTCTACTGTTTTATCAGATGATGCTCAGAATTGTAAATTTTAATAGTATTATTGCTCAGGCTCTCTAAGATATTGGTACGAGCGCAACAAAGTGGATTTACTAGTATCAAAATCAGCTGTTTGGGATGACGATGCTGTTGCTAAGGCCCTTGATTGTGCAGCGTACTGGGTCAAGAACTTGCCTTTTGTCAAATCTTTGTCTGGCTATTGGAAATTCTTTCTGGCACCATCTCCCAGTAGCAGCCCTGTTAATTTTTATGATAGCTCATTTCAAGATTCTTCATGGGATGCTTTACCAGGTCTTTTTTTTTTTTTTTTTTTTACTTTTTGTTTTTTATTTTAATTTACTAATATTTTTTTTAAGCGATTTAACATTTGTTGGAAATGT
>CAIGRL010087107.1:0-14049 GCA_903798325.1 Fraxinus xanthoxyloides
TCAACGTCATCCAAATCGATTGATGACTACCTTCATGAACGTTGAAATCTTAAATGTTTTCTTGAATTGAAAATTCATTGAAATTGGCAAATTCATTCTCAAATTGATTTTGAGCAGGTGTTTCGCCTTCCAAACCGAACAAGTTTTCAACAAACAACCGCGAATCCATTTGTGAATTATAGAAATTAAATGTAGAATTAGGAAGTGAATGAAAATTATGCAATACTGTATAAATTGAATTGAAAAATCAAGATAATAATGAAAGAAAAAAGAGAGTAGAGAATGAGAGTAGAGATTAGAGAGTATAGAGTAGAAAATGAGAGATTGATATTGATAGATTAGTAAGTTTGATGGGAAAAAAGTGTTGTAATTGGTGGGTATTTATAGAGGAAAAAATTAGAAAAGTAAAGAGATGAATTTTTTTTTACCAGAACGGTTACTAAAATTCAGTGACCGTTCTGGTCACTGCCGACTTGTTCGGCTCGTGCTCGGACTCGTCTTTTGACGAGCAAAAGATGAGCCCGAGCTGCTCATGGGCCTCTACAGTACAAGTTGACGAGCCGCTGACTCGATTGCCACCTCTATGGGATAATAATGCAATTTTTTTATGTCATTATTATAAGTCTATTTGTTGATTAAATTCATTTTATTGAGCATCAGCTTGATGTGAAGTACTCTTCCAAAGACTAGGTTTAAACCATTTTTTAAAAAAAATAATAATAAATAAGCTTGCAATCTTATTTATTAAATACTTAGAAAAAGAAAATACAGACCTAGTAAGCATGGGCAACACAATTTTACTTCATGTCGCACAAAGCAACAAACTAATGAAGAGATGCAGTACTCTAGCTTTGAAATTTGAATTACGAAGTTTGGAAGTTAACTCCACTAAAAAGAGAATTTATTTAAATTTATATTCAACACAATTCTCCATCAAGCTTAATATTTACTTTTTATGAAGGGGTATAACTTTTATAAATAGTAATTGTCTAGGACTCAAAGAATCAATTCTAAAAGTACACGTTTAACCATTCGATAAATGGTTAAGATTCTATTTATCGTGGACCTATGAATAGGTACAAGCAAAAAATGCAAAAAGTATAGTCCATTAGAATATACATCATGGTCCTCATCGGAATACTGAATAGAATTAGTCCCTGTTTGTCTTTATTTAAAATAAAATTCTTTAATTTTAAAACTCATTTTCAATCGATCATTAACAAAATAAAATATTTTGTATGTAAATAAAAAACTTTTCCTCCATTTTTTAATCACGCATTTTTAAAAAATCACTATTCAAAATATCATTACCGTCATACGGGGACTTAGCAAGTTGCAGCGAGATATTGCATGTACATGAAAATCCAAGGACCATAAATATTTGGGTTATTCTTGGAGTACATTAAGGTGTACATAGGGATGTCCATAATGGACATCCGCGAGCTCCCCTCCAATAGGTGGCCATCGGATGTCCATTATGGACACTTTTATGTACTTGGTTATGTACACCAAGAATAATCATAAATATTTACCTGACACAAAAGGCATGATGCTATCTTTAAGGCTTTGAGATGAAATAGATTCTTTTACTTTTCGAGTTTTCCACTTGGCCATTTAATATAGTTCCATATGTTCTTGATTACTAGAATGTCTTTTTTTGTGTTTTTTCCTTTTATCAAAGATTGGATCTTTGCATATCAGTGATGCGAATTTCATGATGTTGATATTAACTTTAGTACATCGATCATATTATAGCAAAATTTACAAAATTGGGAAGTATGGAAAAACAAGGTGAACATAAATAGAGTGATTGCATATAATGTATACTTGTGATCATCACTAAAACAATGTAGCCATAAGAGGAAAAATACTAGTTGTCTATAAAACAAGTATGAACGATGAATTTATTCAAAAAAATTAGGTACTGAATTCGTTACATAGTAGTGATTGATGTATCCTTCTAAACAGTAAGGATGAGTTTGACTGTCAATATTTTCCATGGAAAATGCACTTTTTCAATTCATACTTTTGTATTGTCTGATTGATTTTTTATTTTTTTTTATGGAAAATATTTTCGAACTTTTAGTCACGTGATCAAAAGAGACGACAAAAGACTCAATACTAGAAGTTGTCGAAAAGTGTAAGCTTAAGAAAATATGGTAGCTTCATTAGTCTCCTAATGAATTTTCAATAGTGACTGATCCATATAGTACACTTTAACACGTTTCAATATAATTTTCATCTTTAATCGTACTAATATCTTTACATGTCTATCCAATGTCTTGTATATTCTATATAAAGATTCCACATAAGGATTAGATACCCAATAGTTCGAATCGTAAATGATAGATGCTAGGTGTTGTATGTATATCGATACGTGTAGTATTATAGCTAATAAGTTAAGAACCCAATTGAAGAGTGTGAATATAAACAAATTCACTTCACTGAATTATATTTATGTGATACACGATAGAGTTTTCTTATTCTATTACAAGGATTTCATTAATTAAAGAACAAGTGGTAAAAGGTGCATGATTCTAGTTTTAAAGTGTATTAAAAGGATACCAAGAGGGTGTTTGATAGAGATTAAAATCGGACTAAAATTAAAAAACTAGCCGTTATGGTTGACTTTTATTAGACGAATGGGACCCAATAATGGTCATATTTTCAATTTTAATTGAATTTTAAATCGTACCAAATAGGCTCCAAGAAACCTCCCCAAGGAATACCTTTGGCGGCTGCGCTTATTCAACCATGCAGGGCTAAAAAAAAAGAAAAAAAAATTCAGATAAAAAGGTGATTGCACATAGAAGTCAGAAGATAGAACTCTTTTCAAATTTATACAAAATTTGATTGATTGATTTATTTATTTTTAAGTTTTTGTTCAATCATTGCTACTTTCAAACATAAATTGTATCCACGTTCTCTTGAAAAGTGTGCCACCCTTCTGAATATATTGAAAATTATATTTAATTATTTTTTCCAATATCTTTTATTGGGTTTTTGTCGTTAATATTTATAGTTAACTACAAGTTTTCAACATAAAAAATTCATTACTTATTGTCGCTTATTGCTTAAAATACCAAGTTTGTCACCAATTTTCACTATAGTTGTGTCGTACAAACTTTTATTAAATTGTCAAATTGCGTGGTTCATTTCAAATTTCTAGACCCTCGTCTAAGTTGAAAAGTGAAATCTAAATTTATAAAAATATTTCTTTTCATAAGCAGCGTTTACTGATTATTCATGATGTATCATCAATTAATTTGCTATCTTAAATCTTATACTTAAGATAACAGTTATAATGACAATCAATTAAAGTCATCTAAATGTATTCAAGTTACAAAAGTTGAAAATGTGAAAGTTACGCGACAATCTAACCAAGACAGGCTCCTTTATTTCGGAGACGTTTTAAGCAACTATAATCACCAGCTTGTTACTAGAGCAATAAATTGAGGGCCTATAATGCAATTGTCCCTTTTAATCTGAATATATTCCTTAAAGACGGTGACACTGACACCCACTTGATGCCGTCTCGTTTAAGCTATCATCTCATTGCTATCAGAGAATTATTAAAAGAAAAAGACATAAAAATACAAAAAAGAAAAAGCTTGAAAGAATATTATTATAAGAATTAAAATAATTGTACATTCGCCTTCGAGGCACATCCTAACTGATAAAGAACAGGGCTCTTAGTTGTTGACAGTTCAGAGGTCGCGAATTCGATTTGTGGGGTTTTTGGAACGCAGATTCTCTCCTGTAAAACGAGATTTATTTTGAAAGGCAGGAGTTTTCCTGGAAGGCAAGGTGCAACATGTGTTGACTAGTTCGGCACTTTGGCAAATTAATGGGGAGGCTCTTGGACCCTAACCAGTTTGGGCCGAAAGTGGACACGTGTATCAAAAAATAAATAATTGTACATTTATCGTGTACAACTAGCTTGACATTTTATGATGTAACAAAATCGAAATTATTGATTGTTATAAGTGTTGTTGAAATCAATAGCAAAACTGTATATCACAATATGAAATGTAAAAAAAAAACTGTCAACCAAAAATATAAGTATAGCAAAACTATATTTATAAATTTCCAACTGAACGTTACTAATACCAGTTAAATCCTAGCTGTTCATCAGGTGAAAAGGCTAGATCATGATTCATGAATTGTAAGATGAAGGAACAAATATTGTTCATTCATTACTTCTATACATGACCCACGACATTACACAAAATGCACAAAAAAAAAAAAATGAAAACCAAAAACATTGTATGATATTTAATTTGAATTTCATTTGAAGTTCATTTAACATGCATGAATGTCAATCTCATCGGAGGCCTATATAAGGAGGGCCAAAGTTTCAACCAAAGCACAAGAACCAAAATCCTTGTGAATCTTGAATACACATTCTAAGATCAAAAGAAATGGCCCCAGAACTAGCTAAAGATGCCTTCATCGGCACTGGTAAAGTATCGATGGCTCCGAAAGACTCGAGTCGGGCTTATGTGACATTCTTGGCTGGCACTGGTGATTACTATAAGGGAGTGGTTGGTTTGGCTAAAGGGTTGAGAAAAGTGAAAAGTGCTTACCCTCTTGTGGTGGCAATTTTACCTGATGTGCCTGAGGAACATCGTGAAATCTTAAGGTTACAAGGTTGTATTGTTCGAGAAATCGATCCTATTTATCCACCTGATAACCAGATTCAGTTTGCAATGGCCTATTACATCATCAATTATTCTAAGCTCCGCATATGGAATGTAAGTATATATTATACACTATCGTTATTGATGATGGTACTAGGGTTTTTATTTATGCATGCATGTTTAAGCATCTTATTCTTCTTTTTCTAGTCTAGATCACAAGTTAAGATTCTACTTTCCTAGAATAGTCAGAGATCTTGTCCGATATGAAATATTGAACAAAGCTTCTTTTGCTTCCTTAATTCCATTGTAGAATGCATGTTACAAAACATGCATTTGTATACGTTAATACGCATAGATTTCTCAGCCATACCATTTATGTTATTGATGAATATATGCATATGTTCATGGAAAGAGCATTAACCAAGGTGAGGACACACTGCACCATTTTGAAATTAATTAGACCATTTAGTGCGTGTGCGCGTCTGTGTTAACACGAGTTCAATTACATTTTCTGCGAGTACTCCATTTGGTCCATTACTAGATTTAATGGAAGACTTGTAGCATAACAACTACAAGAAACCAAGCATTGGTCTACCTCTCATGTTCTTCCTTAATTTATTCTCAATCAGCACCACATCCACTTGTTATTTGTATATTCTCATTTCTTGTCTATTCATTTTAGTACGATCCACTTCCATCTTAACATATACGCATTTTCAATGTATCATCTTATTGACAACCACCGTAATCACCTAACCTTTATCCTTTTTTCTCATTAATAATACAGTTTGGGGAGTACAACAAGATGGTATACCTCGATGCAGACATCCAAGTTTATGAAAACATAGACCATCTCTTGGACACACCTAACGGTTACTTCTATGCTGTAATGGATTGCTTCTGCGAGAAGACATGGAGTCACTCCCCACAGTACTCCATTGGGTATTGCCAACAGTGCCCAGATAAGGTTAAATGGCCTGCTGAAATGGGTTCACCTCCTCCATTGTATTTCAATGCTGGGATGTTCGTGTTTGAGCCAAACAGACTTACGTACGAAAATCTTCTTCAAACTCTCACTGTTACTCCACCAACACCATTTGCAGAGCAGGTGAGCTGTGTTTGTGTTTGTGTGTTTTTTACATGATATCAAACGCTTCAATCTAATTTGGGATTTCCCAGAACCTTAGAAAAGCGATTATGCTAAAACGGGTATTCAGCTAGCTACTTAGATGACTCCCCAATGGCCAATATCGAGTATATATACAGTTAGATGTTAGGAGCTATATTAGGGTTTCAGTTCAGATTGCTTACATATTATGTGAGTCCTCAGTAAGTAAATTTATAAATGCACCTATTCTTTTAGGCACGTTTGATATGTAATACTAGACTCTATATTCTGTTAAGCATAATTGTTACGCAGTACTAGACAATACAATTACTGATAAAATTTGAACTTCATTTTCTTGAATACTACAGCCTGGTATTGAACCTTACACCTCACCAAACAATCCACCAGGTTCGAGTGTCACGTGACTAACGTTCTTATGTGGCCCGACTGCTATATAAAATTTGGTTGAAGAACTAATGAAACCGTTTAAGCAGGCCATGTAGTAAGATTTTTTGAACTGAGATTCTAATTGTTTTACTTGTAAATGATAGGACTTCTTGAACATGTTCTTCCAACAAACCTACAAACCCATTCCACTGGTTTATAACCTGGTTCTTGCTCTGCTATGGCGCCATCCTGAAAATGTTGAACTCGATAAAGTCAAAGTTGTTCACTACTGTGCTGCTGTAAGTAATTACTATCTAGAAACTTTTCCTATTCTAGATATGAGTGCGTAATTGTATGTAGTGTTGGATAGTGTAATGAACAAGAACTTAACTCCTTTTTAGCCAAGCTAAAAGAAGAAGGTTAAATTTACTTTTAAGTAATTTCTTATTTCAAACTTGCTTGAAAATTGTTAATTTTTTATTATTAGTAAAAAATTACATATTCTCCTATACATGATACTTCCAAAATAAGTAACTCACTTTCAAAAACTATTACTTTATTCCAAAATATTACTTACTGACTAATATGGAGATTTTCTTTAAACTAATTTTTCTAAGCTTAGTCAACCATACACTTGTATTGTTCAATACGTGCAGCTTGGTAACTGCACAGTCCGCCTTTCTCGACTAGCCTTAGGGGGCTTATTAATACTCGTATAAAACTATATTTCACTAACATGGTTTAATTTCCTAAAAGGGATCAAAGCCATGGAGGTATACAGGCAAAGAAGCCAACATGGAGAGAGAAGACATCAAGATGCTAGTCAATAAATGGTGGGACATTTATAATGATGCATCTCTTGATTTTAATGCTGAAGAATCTGAAGTTTCAGAGGAAAATACCTTCTCAATACCATCAATCATGGGTGCAGTGCCTGAGCCTGCAGGATCCTACATTCCTGCTCCTTCTGCTGCATAAAAGAAAGAATTTATCTTTATAATAGTGTGCTACTGAAAAATAAGCATATATAGTTTGTTGCTGTATGATTTTGATCTAATCATATATATCTAGCAGCAAATCAAGAAATGAGCAAGTTTTTTTCCTTGCAACTATTATTATCTGAAATGATAGAAGGACTCTTTGTTACAGATTAGACTTTTGTTCGAATCTGTCCTCCAACCTATCCTCGTACCGAACGAACTCTATGAAATGTCTGACTGAACTAATATTAATGATTACCAACTGAAACACTTCATAATACATAATTGGCTTAATGCGTGTCAATTGCATCAGACACAGCAACTGGAAAATAATCAATCTTAAAATGGACCCTTCTAGAGCACCACATCAAAATAGGATTTAACCGATCAAAGGCTTAAGCATCAGAGACTATTAAGAACATCAGTATGCTAAAACTGAATTTTCACACTCCAACGTAATAAGCATTAAAGCACAATCCAATGCAGTGCAAGTCATTTTTAAAATTATGTAGCCCTCCAAAAAATGAGTATGTTACAACCAACACGGTCAAATAATGCATGACAAAGAACACTTTCAGATCTCAAGAACCAAAAGCTTCCTCACATTCTTCGTATTCCCCGTCTAGGGTATCTAGTTCCTGGATTACTTCATCGTCAAAAAGAAAAGATGCGGCTTCTCTTGTTCTTTGAGGCTTACTGTCATTAAACCCTATGGCAGAAATTATCTTCTCTTTGATGCAATCCTCGACAACATTTCTTGTGATTTCTTGAAACTGCAATCCTAGAAGAGAAATGCACTCTCCTTTGAAACTCAAGTCATTTGAAGACAAGATCAGACCAGCAATTGTTTTGGCAAGATCGGGTGCATAATTGCAAATCTGAGGAATGAAAACAGATTTCAAAACCTCAGGGACAAATTTATGGGAAAGATATAGAATACATTCATGATTAAAAGAGGTTCATCTTTTATCATGAACAATCTATATATATTGGGTAGAAAAAGGCACATCTAACCTTTTTCTAGTGGCATAATTTTCTTTCGACTTTTGAGGGTGAAATGGCCAGATGTGTTAATTCCAGCATAGTTTTAAGTTTTCTAATAGTTCATTTGAAAGAAATTAACAAGCATCAACCATTCAGTGCCTAAACCATAAAATTTACTAGTACCAAAAGGCTAAAAGAACCCTGGTTTCAGATGATATAACTCATCATGTCAAGAGAAAATTTGTTGATTGCTACTAATCATTGCAAACTCCAGCAATTACTACGGTGTTGGAATACAGTAAAAATAAACTAAAGAAAGTCCAATTTATGCTTCAGACTAATATTAATGCAATGATGAACCACACTGTATTTTGTGGATAATGATATTCTTTGTCTTATCATTAAACAGGCTGTCATCCATGAAACCAGAAATAAGGACATAATATTTGAAGTAATGTCGATGGTATTTATTAAAATTTTTAGGTTTTCTTTAGGGAATACTTACAATGTGTTTTTGGGAAATCGCAAATATGATTGCACCATAGACATTTTATCTACATATTTATATAAATAACCTTGAAATAGATGTACAAAAGCTGACTAATAAGAGATCTGCTTTGAGAACACTCCCGAAAGATTTTCCTAGCTTGATCCTAAATATTTTAGTATTTTTAAGCAGCTAGACTACTTCATTCTACCTTAAGTGCACGTTCACTGAGTAGAACTCCTCCATTCTTTTCCTTCAGTTCATTCAATGCAAGCTTGACAGCTTTTCTGGTAAGACTTTGATCAACTTGGCTGCTTTCTTTGCAAGGCAGTATCAAGACCGTGGCAGCAAGTTAAGGAACAAATACAAGGAAACATATATGCATTATAGACGCTACAAGTAAAAGCCTGTCACCGTAGTTGGATATCTGAAGAAATTAAGAGATTGTGACAGATTGCATTCATTATAATAGAATAGGATATTGTTTGTGGTAACTGTGGAGGACAATGTCAATGTGGGCAAATGGTGGCAAGTTCTGCCATTCTAATAATGTGCACCCATCTTGAACTGCAATGCTCCTTAAAGTTAATCCATAATCTTTCCATTTGATGCTTGTTAATGCATCCAGAGATGATTGTGAAATTGAACAAGGTGAGTAGTCCTTGAAATACAGGATCTAGACAGAGAAATTAAAGTTCAATCAAGAAGTACAGATAAACATGATAATTTACTATTATTAATAGTACGTAACTTTGCAGCAGACATTTGGTAGTGAAAATTCTTTGGACCTCAAAAGAATTTGTCGATATTTCCGATTAAATCTTCTTGTTCCTATTGTGGTATACAATAGATGATGTATATAACTTGCATTTTCTTAAATACGAAAGCTATTGCTCTGTTACCAAGAACAAACCTCTGTTTTCTTATCATAGGCCCTGAAGCAGAAGGATTGGGCTGTCTCTGGTATTTCGCTAACAATAATCACGACTTCCATCACCTGTCCATTACTTCGTTGGTTTCCAGTGCTACATGCTATTCCACTGCCAACTTTTAGATACTCGCTGGAGCTATATACCAAATAAAATGCCAATTCAATAACAGATAATATCAAAGATGATATGACAAAATCTAGAACTTTAAATCAGCACGTGAAACTTTTAATGACTGATAACCTTAATAATGCAGATGTATGTTGTCTATACAACAACAAAATAGAAAGAAGTAACTTCAGCAGTAATTATTCTTTTTTTTGTAATCCACACCAATGTAATTCTTCACTAAGCTTGCACTATAAATGTCCTGAATAATAAGATAACATATAAGGATGCATTAAGTAGAATGGAGCCAACCATTACAGCTCCTACATGAGGTAAGGTTAAATGATGTTCCAAATGAAGAGATGTTTGAATGCAGCGAATGAATAATGGCTCTACAGGAGCTATCAAATGGACATGGAGAAAAGGAATAATTCTTATATGGAATGGCTCTACAGGAGCTATCAAATGGAGATGGAGAAAAGGAATAATTCTTATATGGAATATAAGGAACCTCTAACTTTTTATCTTAGACGTGTCAGTTTCTGAAGCACTTAGTGTCCTACAGATATATTTCAACATGAAATAAGTGCAATGCAAAGATATACCAATCTAATAAATTACAAAAGAAAGTGGAATCTGCAAGTGAGAACTCACCCAGTTGAGAAGCAACTGTGGCAAACGTCATTCAGTCTATTACCATGCTTATAAACATATTCTTCAAAGCCTGACTTCAGGTGGTCAATATTTGGTGCAGATGAAGGTAAAGAACTGGAAGCAAGTTGAAGTATATGACTTTCACACTGTGACCCTAAATTGCCACCAGAATCAACCAATAATTCAATTGCAATCTTCTGGAGAGAATAGAAAATGATCAACTAGTCAGCAGCAATAAACTTGGCAATGGTCTGGAAACGGTGCAATCTAATAATTTGCAACTCAAGCATCATTTATGATCATATATGTGCCAAAAGATGGGACTTTTATCATAGGTAAAAACACTATTTTGCAAAGAAAGAAAATATAGATAAACCTTATTCTTCAATAAACTTGAATAATTCTCGATGGTGCAGCCTAGACACTAACAATATATGAATCGCAGGCTTGTGTATGAGAAATCCAAATATTTGAACCTGTTATCATTATTTAACGAGTTGTGATGCTCTTTCATTGAAGTGCTTGGGAAAAGAACTCATTTAATGTTGGTGAACAAAACATGAACATAGTTGGATATGTGTTTTATATAGAAAATTAGTTTAAATTATTTGACATGCCCATAGCTCCTGATACCCAAGTGTATGATGCATGACATGAGTACACCAAAGTGTTTAAAAGAATTCATGCTATACAGAATCAGTCAATCAGGTAAATATAAGTAAACTGAAACACTTACAGAGCAGTTTCAAGAAAAAGAAATCGCTGGTAAGAACATTTTTCAAAGCAGGAATTTGGGGGAAGAATTAACAGAGAATCTGAAACGTTCATATGAACTTACAGGAGCTTTCAGAATGAGCATCTGCAGAAACATTCATGAAAAGGAATTAAAAGTCAACAACTAAATGAACTGACTAGCCACCGGCGACCAGATACAGAACGAGAATCCAACCTTATGGAGAAAAAAAGTTATATCTCTCAGTAAATCATCAATATTTTCAGATATTGATAATGATACTTCAGTTCCGCTGCAAAAGAAAGTAAAAAGGCAAAACAAAACAGTAAGATCAATAGCAGCAGAACAGTCTTCCATATCAGTGAGAAAAAGTCGGAAGGAATAGCATGCCTGAATTTTGCCCCATTCTTTGTTACTGAATGTAGTTTTGTCAACCTTCTTGAGGAATCAGTTTCTGTCAGGTTAACTTTGAAGTGATGTATCTCTTTATCAGATATGCCTTCAGTAAGAAAACATGTAAAATTGATGAAAATAGAGGATCAAACCACGAGATTTACATCCACGTAATCAACACTATTTGAACAACATAATCTAGGCTCTCATATGGCATTTGCAGCACAGGAAACTGTTGGAAAATATTCCCACTTTCATGCAAATAAAACATAGTTAGCTTATATGCTGACAAAACTAACAAAATGTTCAGCTTGCAGAATGGATATATGGGGTTCAATGAAGTTAAAAAAATCACCATAGAAGAGAACTTACTGGTGGTAGCAACACAAATCACTCCATCTGCATCGTCAACGGTACCAATTGTCAGAAAACGATGGATCATAAGTGCAGAGTGTTGTCTATGGATTTTATTGGAACACTCAACAACAGTAAAGAATGCACTACCAACTAGAAGTATAATTGTTGATAAACCAGTTGCATTATTAGAGAAGAGGAAATTGTATACAAAGATCAAGTATGGATTTCACTCCTTTCTTTTGGTTCATAATCTTCTATCGCACTCATAAAAATGCTAATCAAGACTGTGGATAATCATCTAGAACCCACCCAATCCCCCCGCGGCACGCCTCCGCAAAGAAGAAAGAACAAAAGGAGAAAAACAAAAGCAAAAAGCCGAAAAACAAAAGTGGATAACAAGTGAAAAGACCACCATCACCAGAGACAGCTGAGACATTTAGTAAGATCATATTTCTTGATATAAGAATCCCATCAAATCAAATAATATTTTAAAATAAAAGACCTAAACGTATTGAGAGCAGGATATCATATTATATGCTGGTGATTTCTGAACATAACCTTGCAATGCATCAGATATCTTAAGTGCATAAAATAGTTTAAAGATGTCAACACGTAAATTGGGGTATGAAATGGAGAAATGAAAAATGCAATGGAAAAATAGGAACTTGTGATATAATAATACCAAAGAAATGTCCACATGAGTATAATGTTTATACCAATGAATTAGTATGACAGAAGTCTTCCAGCAGTACATGAAAAACTGGGATATATCACTGTGCTATATCCTGGATATTGTATTGTAATCAAGTAAATATTCTTATTGTCTGAGCTTACAGAAAATTATGGTACATTGATTACAAATTTCATGTTGAGATATTAGCTTGTAATTTATGTCGTGAACATGGAAAATAGCTTTACTTACCCCATTTATCAGCTACAATGGGATCATTGGCGAATTTTAATCCTAGAAATTCCTCGAGGGTGCTTCCAACACCCGTATCAGAAACTGTCAAGTGGAAAACCAACAAACCGTTCATTGAGTACTGTAAAATCCCAGCTCTCGACTTCTGAACAAGTCATATTATCAAATTCTAACAATGTAATCATTTTTCCTTTTAGTCTAGCAAATCATAAATGGAAGAGGTCAACATACACACTCTATTCATTTAGTAAATTAAAATTACACCCATCTCTAATTCAAATAACAATTTGCCGATAAAGAATATGGATTCAGAAATAGCAGAAAAATACAAGCAATTCAGAATCAAAGATTAAAAAATAAGAGCAAACAGCAACACATTTTTCGAGCTATCAGCACAAGTTTACTGAAGAAAAAATCCATATACTCAGAGCAATCTAAATCAATAGATAACATGATATATGCACAGAATTTATTCGACAAAATGATATATTAACAAATTATTTCACCATAATGCATAATTCATGAGTTACACGCTCATGTAAGTGTACCTGAGATCCAAAGAAGTGGCGGAGTGGATTGAGGAGAAGATTTCACAGAAACCGATAATCTGCAAAAATCTTCAGAAATGCGGCATCTTCGAATTGCACATGTAATTAACTGCAACAAAAAGGTTAAAAGATCAAAATTGCAAAAATAAAAGAAAAAAATAATTAATTAGGTTTTGTGAAGCTCAAATCGAGTAATATTTAGGGGTTGGAACTCACGTAATTACAGAGATTTTGCACGGAATTAACTTCCATTGATTGTGTTTGACGAGCAAAGAGCGTGTGTTTTCCCGCGCATATTGCACTTGGAATCCAATCTCATATAGGTGAAAAATCGGATAGTCTTTTAATTGCCGATATACCCTTGTACTTCTAATTACTTCAACTTTTAACTTTTTAAAATTATCATTTATTCAAAAACTTACTTTTCTACTTATAAGTAAATCTGCTTTTAAACAATTTCTCTTGTCAATTCGTATAATATTTTTCACACTTATTTCGTTAGAGTGATTCATAAAACATGTAGGAATGAATACGAGTAGAAAAAATCAAATTTATATGATTGTTGCATACCCCTTTTTGGTATGGATAAAAATTAATTTCTTAGTAAATTTTAATAAAAATTTATGAAATGTACAATTGAAGAGTTGTAAATTTCATAAAATGTATGATTGAAACTAAATAGGGACATATTGTATTATCAATTAAGGGGTTGTCTGTTTCTGATTTTTTAAACCAAAAAATTGATTTTTTTACCTTTTTTTTTCTAACTTAATGGCTCCACCTGAGAGAAAATAGTCCAAAATTGCAGCTGAAGGCATT